>JBBPNZ010000385.1:0-14947 GCA_038091195.1 Phylloporus rhodoxanthus | reverse complement strand
CGAGTGCGCCAATGGAAATTGAACGTGATGGAACGTTGGCGCAGGGTGGGTTGCGTCGGGCATGTCAAGTTTGAAAGACAAGGTCGAATTTGCAAATACCCAAAGGACACTCCGCTTGACATAAGACGTACCTGCGGGTACGTTGAGGTCACTATGAACGTACGTTTGACGAACGCAGTTATAAGAGCGTCTGCTTCACATCACCTGGCGTAACTCAAGATTGTCGCTGTAGAGTGCACGCGCCTCAGCGCTCATGTTCCTGTCCGAACATGGGCTAGTTTCTTCGTTGGGTTAGGGAAAGTTGTTCTGCGATTCGTGGGGAAAGTGCGGAGGGCATCCAAATCCATTGGCAAGTACGACCCAGACGTCCACAATCTGTTCCCGTTGTTATAGACCAACAAGGGCAGTCCTACTAATGCACGAGGACCCTCGGCAGACCATAATACACAATGCTCTTTCGAGCGCAACTTCACCTCCGTTTGGGCTCAACTCGTACGCCCGGCCTTCGTTGTGCCCAGTGGAGGACATCCCTTCTCGAGATGCCTCACAGCAACCTCAGACGGCTCTTCTTCAGCGCACGAACTGGACTTTGACAGGATCCCCTGCGCGACTTCTCTTGATTAGCACCAGATACTCTTGCCAGTATCGCTGAGATAATTTATCCCACTTTCGTCGAGTGTCTGTCCACAAGCGTGTCCCATGTTTGACCACACCCTCACGTCTGCATGTCGGGCCGTCGGCCAACGTAATCACCCACCACCACTGTGCTCGGGTCGGATTCACGACGCACGCGATGAACACGGGCCAGCGCCATCTGCAGCTGAACAACAGGTACTCGGTCAGCAACAACAGCTTGTATGTATTGCACGTCTCACATGCGCCGCTGAATGTTGATTTGCTCTTGCCTGACCCGCGCCGCTGCTTGTCGTCATGAATGGGGTGCCAAGCAATGAGACGAAGGTGATTTCTGGGTGGCCTCCTTTAGCATTATTTCACTCCATACGTCCTGCTGACTGGACAGGTTGGTAGACTGCGCTGTCTGACGTGCGTCACTGTAGAAGTCGAAGCCATTGAGACGTGAGTCGGGCCGTGCTCCGGTAAGATCCTTCTACCTGTTCTGGTCATGGGAGAATCTTCGGGGGTATAGGAATCACTTGTTGTGTTAAAGGTAGCCCCTTTGATGGCGGATTGCTTGAGATATTGATGTCTTTCTTTACCCAGAATTTTTGCCACGTGGTACAAAAGAAAGAAACTCTGCGCCGTTCCTTGATGCCCGCAAATAAGTAGTGCGCGAATTGAATATGCACCAAGTAATCCTCCTCTTGAAGAAACTGAAAACAAAATGACACATCGTAGCAGGGTGTGTAACAGACGGTCAGATGTGCATCGGTCCGTCTGCTATCCTTACACACGTTATGACAAATCGACATAAAAAGGTCGGATATCTAAACAACAGCGAACAATGAAGGTCTAGAATCCGCGGTTACTTTGTCATGTTCCCTTTCTGGCGTAAAACCCCAATACGGTCATTCGGATTCACTTTGGTTACTTGCAATCGTCACCTATCCTTTGTCTTTGAAACTTTGTGTTTCAAAACAGGGATATGCATTGCAAGTTCCTTGTCCCCTTTCCGGCTGGACCAGAACAAGATTGTCTCTCACACGAGGAGATGAAAATGATAGTGGGTCTTGGTTGCACAGACCGATTATAACTTCCTTGAATCTGAACTACATCTCAGGAGAATCTCCAACCGCAAACATTTGCATCCTTCCGCACCCTAGGAAACGTCGCTCGGTTCCGTAAGGCTCTGGTGTTGCTTCTTCTGAAAATCCTGGTCACAAACACTGACACACATTCCATTCAGGCTCCTCCCATGTCGAAGCAAAACCACTCTGCTATAATATCCTACATACACTCAAAACTTTTTTTGTCCTTTTTCCAAAATGCTTTTCCTTTTTTTTTCTTCTTTTTTTCGCTTATGCAATGCAGAAAGAAAAACGCAGCAAGAAACACATCTAAACAACTTGAAGAGCTAGTCAGCGGTGGCGAGCAGGCCCACGTTTAGTTAACACGCTCGAACGTCCACTGCTGTTCTTTCGCTGTCGAATTCTGATGCAGTGGTCCGAGCATAATCTGTAACGGACGTGTGAGGTCTGCGTGCGCATGAATACAAGTACGAAGCATCTCACCGATGCAGTCGGGCCACCCCGGTGTAGGTCCAACAGGAAACCTTTAGCTTCGAGGCTGGAGAGGGGACACGATGTCAATTGAAAAAGAAGAGGTATAAATATGGGGTGACGAACGTGTATACGCCTTTGGAAACTTCTTTAACAGTCCAGTAGGTTGGGTTCGGGGAACCGAAGGCTGGAGCACCCTATTGAGCCACGCTGATTAGTCGCTGGTTCTACATGTTCGACACCCTCGCCAAACGTACCCTGAAAAAATAGTCCACACTCGTGTAGTAGCCACGAGCAGTGACATTCTCAAGGGTGATCCAGTTGTTGGTGCCGACGTTCTTGACGATCCACTATCGAGCCGGGGAATGATCAGTTAACCCTTGGCACAAACGAAAACCATCAGTACACACCCGCAGGTTAGTGGAGCTCCCAAACGGCCATCCGTTGATCGCAGCATACGGGAGACCGTTACTGAGATTAATAACGGACTCTGGGTATTGAACGTTGCGGATATTGTAGGTACCGTCAGTGATGGGTGAAGTCATTGTTGATCACTAAATGGGTTGAGGTGCATTCAATGGATAGACAAGGTTGGCATTTATACGTTTTCAAAGCCCACTTTTCAACTAATCTGGAAACGTGGACCGCAGCAGAAGACGGGTCGAGCGGCACGGCGCGAAACTACCTGTCTTCTTGCAAGTCTTTCGGGTTAGCTTGGTATGCCATATAACCGGACATGGGAAATTAGCACTAAGTTTACAGATAAAGCTCCGTGAATCGAACCGGGTTCATTATATGATGGGTCCAGGCTGAATCACAAGGCTTTCTTCACATTCAGCGACGACCTGAGACCGTACCGTAGACACCTCTGGAATCAGTAATAGATGCCTTGGAATTCGTGGCATCTCCAAAATACTGTGGCCCGGGCTACGACTCTCTGCTCCCCTGGGGCTACAGGTGTCGTTGTCCGGGTTTTTGTCCTTCTCTGGTTTCATGAAGCATGCACAGAAATAACGAACCAGGGTAAAATTGGTATCCTCGGAACCGGCTCATGTGCGCCATGCGAGTCAGGAGTTAGGACGGGCGAAACATCTTGACCTTGACCTATGAAGTGACGGACGTGAAATAAAGAAGCAGGTATACGTTACGTTCGGTTCGTATTCCTGGTGAACCCGAGTGATTATTCTCGAACAATTTGCGAGGCAGTGTCTTGAGCGGCCGTACGCAGTCCGGACCTTGTACACTGTCAGGTCTGTGCGTAGTAGTGCGCCCTGACGGGAATGATCGTTCAAACTATCTAATATTTTGGATGGGACAACACGGAACTGGCGTGAGGGGGCTGGCAATTCGCCAGCGCTCTACGTCGCGCATATGTCGTGCCAACCGAGACGACGCCCATCACAGCTGTGGCGGAGTGTCTAGGGTTCAAGTTGTGCAAATAATTACCATCGTGATATCTTTTCTCAGTAACGTAGGATGATGATCTGGGTGTGATGTCATAATATAATTTTCAAATCCGACTTGTAGACTTATCGCATTCATAGCCAGTATCATTCGAAGCCAGAGTCCGCCGTGTGAGATGCGCCTCTTCGCTGCTCCGGGTCTTGACAGAGCCGCTGATCCTGGCATCAACCGATCAGCCGGAAACATTGCTGAATACATAAGTATTCCGACACGGTGACGTTGTATCTGAATGCCACTCACGAAATCATTCCAGCTGTCAACACAGCCTAAGGTGACAGAACCAGGCTATACATATACATCCGCAGCCCCCTCCGCCAAAACACCGGCGAACGTTCTGAAAAAACCTGTGTTGCTTGATCCGGCTACGGGGCGCGATCCACGAAAGTGAGACATTCTGTATTGGAAGACGGAAATTCTGTTCCACACTGTTGGTATGCACAATCGATGCGCTCCTCCGCAGCAGCGTAAGCTTCCAGAATGGCCAAAGCGTGGACTTTATGCAAAGTTACGGCTTTCATATTCTGTTATGGCGATACAAGGCTAGGGTGTGAGAGAGATAAGTACCAGGTGTGCATCCACCCCTACCGCCAGATTCGTAGTGAGATAATATGACCAATTCATCTAAAAGCGAACCTCTCTGGTATGCTATCTACCTTTGCATGTCGTGTCCGATGAGGATATTTGCATTCTTGTCCAACTCAGGTTCATGAAACGGCACCCGACGTGTGAGGCTGGCCAACCATCGAGCACTTGGTGCATGGAAGGGAGGAACACAAGTCGGTGCGTGCATTGTGTGAAACAATTATGTAAGAACTTCAACTACTTCCATTCACTGCGGAAACGAGTTTCTGGCGTGACTTAAATCAGATCCGATGTAGTGTAGAACAAGAGATCTGATTATATGAACTTACTTTAAGACCAGAATCAGAGGTGTTGGATGGGCTGACGACCAATATTGTTAGTTAGGGCACACTTGAAGTAGCCATTGCGAAACTCCTGGAGTGATTCGCGATGAACAAGCCTCGCCTGACATTGCATTGTCGACTATGGTCCTACGCGCACACTTTCTGCATTCTGTTTTCAATCACTGGGTAAAACACCATTGCACCCGTTTCAACTTTCTTTTCTCCGTGAAACAAAACTCAGCATTGCAGAGCAGATGCTGGCAAGTAATGCAAGGTAAAACAGAGGATATAAAATTAAGCACCAAGATGTATATACAGAATGCGCTGATCCATGGGTATATCTACCGTCCTCGCCGTCTTTCGCAATGCACGCGCCGCACGAGTGTAATCCAGACGACCAGACTCATCTGCCATCAGCTTGTAAAACATGGATGTGATCTTGTTCGTCTCTGAATCATCCACTGCCCACATGGTCCCGATGACGGAACGGAATCCGGCAAATTGCATTGCGGATGCGATATGGATCACCTCGTCCGGACTCTCCTTGTCTCCGACAGTGGTGTGACAAGCGGAGAGGTACGCGAACTCGGGATTCTGGAGATCGCACTGGATGATACGCTGGACTGTGAACCGTCCATCCCGGAGAGCGAATCCAGACTCAAATGGGTGCTCTTGATTCGGAATGCCATGGCAAGCAAAGTGCACCCATTCACTCTTGCCCAGCTCATCAGCAACATTGGCAATGCAAGACGCCTCTCCTTCAAAGTGTGTGTACGTCGCGGGGCCATCGACGAGCTGGCCAATGTTGGCCAGTTCGGCGCCGACAGAGAAAAGTGGATTTGCGCCCTTGCCTGCTGCTTGACCTATGGCGATGAAACGTTTCTTCTCAGTCGCAGAATCCGGTGAATTAGGCCACCTGGCACGAATGAGGGCAGTCAAGGTGGTGGTATAAGAAGAGACATAGAGATCCTAAACGCCCTTTTGGCCCTTTCTGTACGGAGCAGCAGCGTGCAGTGGCAAATATGAGAAATCGGCCGTAGGGCACCACCATATGCGTGACTGAGGAGGACATCTTGTCTGGAGGACTTCAATGATGTTAGAAACCAGCTTGTCCCACAGCTCCCGCAAGAAGATCAGAAATTCTTTTTTCATGTCCATCCTTTTTGCATCCTTGGTCAAGGTATGGAGCCTCGACGTCAATTCTTGAACATCTTTCCTTGTTACTGGTAGCAGGATGTGAACAGAGTCCTTGTCAGCAAACACGAGAAGCGCATCGCAGCTGTACTTGCTGGCATTCACGATGATCACAGGTCCACCACTGGCTGCACACTGAAGATCAGAGAAGAGTGAGGGAAGAAGGAATCGAGAGAGTCTGGGCAAGTCCCGAATCTTGAACACCACTTCTTGCAACTCCAAGTTGAGAGGGTAGACCCGATCGTGTTGATCTGGACCAGGTGAATGAAGGGTCATGTGAATGAGTGAGGTCAGACGTGTGAACTCGTCTGCCAGCATCTTTCCTACTAGCCCTGATGCAATGACGTCGTCAAGTGGGGAACGGAGGCGAGTGAGCTGGCTTCAGAAAACACCGCGACCTTGCTCGAGAAGCTCAACTGCCTTAGTGTGAGTTCGGCTGCGAAGGCAAGCCGAGAATGCATCCACCGCTATGGACGACGAGAGTGATTTGAGAAGAGCAAGGTGCTGAGGTAAAGATGGTAACGCAGCTGAATGTGCAACGAGTAACCGGAGAGCTGTTTCGTATGCGGAAAGAGTCGTGGAATGGTGGAATTCTTCAGCCGTATCGACCCATGATCTGGCAGCGGCCAAATCACACAGAGAGACCACTTGGGGTCCATGCTCGAGTTCCGTATAGAGGGTGAACAACGTTTCTACGTCATCTGCGTGGCCTATGTGTGTGAAGCGAATACGAAAGCAGTTTGCAAGACACTCCAATGATATTGATCGATGGGGATGGCCTGGTGGGCGGAGCTCTAATGCATCTCGAGACAGGACGACGGCCTCATCGAGGTCGTCAATTCTCCCAAGTTGCTTGTACCGGGCGCAGAGAGAAGATGTAAGGTTAGTCAAGTAACCTGACCGATGGAGGTGTCCCGATGGACAAAGTGATAGTGCATCTTGCGCGAGAACAATGGCTTCGTTAAGGTCATCACTTCCCCCGAAGAGATCATACCGGGTAGAGAGATCAATCGCGAGGTTGTGCAGTGAATCCAGCCGCTCGGGATGCCCTGGTGGAGAAAGTGCCAGCGCGTCTCTAGCGAGAGCAGCAGCAGCGTTGAGGTCGTCAATTTCTCCATTCTGCTTGTGCCGAGTCCAGAGTTGAGACGCAAGATTTTTTAAGGAGATCAGCCGATTCGGGTGCCCTGGTGGAGAAAGTTCCAGTGAGTCTCTAGAAAGCGCAATGACTTCGTTGAGGTCGTCCATTCCTCCTAATCGGCCATACCGAATAAAATGAAAAAATGAAAGGCTGGTCAAAGATGTTGAACGATTCGAGTGCCCTGGTGGGCGAAGCACCAATGCCTCGCGCTCGAGCTCAATGGCCTCGTTGAGTTCGTCGATTCGCCCGAGTTGTTCGTACAGGGTGGAGAGATGGATTGCGAGGTTATCCAATACCGTTGGCCGATGCGATTGCCCCGGTGGGCAAAGCACTAGCCCATCTCTAGAAAGAACAATAGCTTCATTGAGGTCATTCATTCTTCCGAGCTGCTTATATCGCATAGAGAGAGGATGTGCGAGGCGGATAAAAGACGCTGACCGATCCGGGTGCCCTGCTGGGCAAATTGCCAGCATGTCCCAAGCAAGAGCAATGGTTTCATTGAGGTCATCAATTCTCCCCAACTGTTCATACTGAATGGAAAGAAAAGATAAAAGATTGTTCAGAGACGCGGAGCGATTTGCGTGGCCTGGCGGGCAGAGTGCCAGCGCATCTCTGGCGAGAACAATGGCTTCGTTGAGGTCATCGATTTCCCTGTGCTGTTCGTACCGAGCCCAGAGATGAGATGCAAGATTGATCAAATCCGTCGACCGATGAGGATGTCCTGGTGGAAAAAGTACCAATGCCTCTCGATGGAGCGCAATCATCTCATTGATGTCATCAATCCTCCCGAGTAATTTGTATCGAGTCCAGAGATCAGATGCAAGGTTGTTCAAGGATTCCAACCAATCTGGGTGTCCTGGTTGACATAGTGCAAGTGCATCTCTGGCAAGAACAATGGCTTCATTGAGATCGTCAATTCCCCCGAGTTGTTCATACCCAGTCCAAAGATAAACCGCAAGATTGTTCAAAATCGTCCATTCCAGGTGTCTTGGTGGGCAAAGTGCCAGTGCCTGTCGTCCAAGCTCGACGGCTTCCTTGATGTCATTGATTCCCCCAAGTTGTTTGTACCGGGTCCAGAGACGAGACGCAAGCTGAATCAAAGTGGTAACTTGCGTAGGGTGTCCAGGAGAGCAAATATTTAGTCTTTTACGACCTATGACAATGGCCACGTCGATATCAACAGTCTTTCCTCCTTGCAGACGTTTGGAGACAATGGAATCTGCCACCACCAAAAGTGGCTGTCTGACTGGGCAAGCATCTCTCTTCAGTGATTTCCAAGTCAAACGATAGAAACACGTACACTTTGAATGCAGCCAACTGAACATGATTCAAAGCGGTTGTTTTGGAAACGCTGGGATGCTGCAATGCCTGTCATGCATCGCCGTGAGCTCAGTCGAGCCGTATGCCCTGGCTTATGTAACGATATCACCCCAAAGACACGGAAGTGTTGGCATAGGACCTTTGCAACGTATTAATCCAGAAAGAGATGCCAACCAGCTTTTGTCCGTGGCCTGTCTACATCACATGAATTCAATTTCTGGCACCCGCAAGCATGTCGACGGCGCGCGGTGCCCTAGAAGACCTTGAACGTCTGGAGGAAATTGAAGGTGGAAATGTTATAATTCTCATTCATGTGCGTGACTCCTTTGTTCAACGTTCAGGTTACGCTGATTGCTCGCTTGCATTAATCACCTTTGTCCCGGTGGGTGGCCGCGAGTTCAACGAATCCGAGTCCGAATCAAGTACTCAAAATTACAAGGACATGAGGGAGGCCTTGCAGTAGCTGTAAAGGGTTGACGCTTTGACGTAACACGACCGTCAGCAACGAGCACGACGTGACGCGTGAACATACATAGGTCCATGTATACCCGGGCCGCCTTCGAAGCGGTGCGCTCAAAAATGGATGGATGATGCTGTACCCAATGACATGGTGATCGTTTACATAAGATGTGCCTCGTTCGTTCAAGAAATGCCTCACTCGTCCAAAAAATGCCTCGTTCAGAAAATGCCTCGGCATAGGTAATGTTGTGACCGGAACTGGGAACACTGTACAAGACGCTTTCCTCGATCGCGCTGTTGCAGAACGCAACGCGTGGGCCTCTACAAGGTTATATCCCCTGTGCGTTTCACTGCCAGCTCCGCCGCAAGATGCGGTCAGAAAGTTTCATGCGCACGGTCAACTCGGAGTCCTCAGAGTCAGTATACCTATTCTAGAGAGACAAGTTTCCGAGCCATCTTCCATGTGCTCATACGGGATACACCCATCGACAACCTGCTGTGTATAAGCCCAGTACTCGGCTGGGAAAGCGCGGCGCTTGGCACGACGGCGAATTACTGCGTTCAGACTGATTCCTTAATGCGCATGTTCACATACACGTCGCTTGGGCGTCCAGCTAAACTAATCAAGGGACTTAGGGCTGCTAAGGGCACGTAAACACACACCACGCAATGGCGGCTCAAACGTTTAGTACAAGTACTTCATACAAATGGCATATACTGGCAGTCAAAAACAAAACACGTGATAGCTTCATCTAGCACCACATTTCAAGACACCGCAATGACAGGCGTCTAGCACTTGCATTGACCAGGCTTGCACTGGCATCTATAGCGACAATGAGTATGTTCACCCCACTGACTCGACCTCTACTTACGCATCACCGCAAGTGCATTTGGCTTCGCCACAAGCGGCTTGGTTGACAAGGACAGCGTTGATCTGTCAATGCAACCGTCAGCGTAATGCATCATCGATAGCGACGACAGCGTACGAATTGCATTTCAGATAGGGATTGAGTGAGTTCAAATGAATTAAGAGGCAAGAGTGCTGGTGAAAGGACGTGCAACGGGCTCCCCTTTTATATGCTGCCTGGCCCCCCCATGCGGCAAAAACGTCCGATATGGGGTGTTGTTTAACAAATGCCTCACGCCCTATTTCGGCCGACAGTGCCTGCCCGTGAGTCGGTTGTTACGCTGGGGAACACTGCCTTGACGCCAAACTAGGCCCAAGTTGCTGGTGGAAGAGACCCGCATGGCCCCACATCAACCGCTCCGGCGCCGTGCAAAGACCACGTTGTCTCACACTTCAGGGTCTCATTCCACCAAACATCCTCACGTCTGTCAGTGAGCATGAGGGCGAGCCAGCCACATGACTGTTGTCAAACAGTGCCAGTCTATTTCTGCTTTCTGCCATGTACGAAGTGGTCCCCAGTGGTCCATGTTTCTTCTGTCACTCAGGGAGAACATGGTTGTATCAAACCTGCAAAAGCGGAGCCAAGAGATCGAGCATAATGAATTTGAGCATGTTTTCTTTTTTGCGCACGCCTCCTGTTGACGGTATATGTGTTCCAGCTCCCTATTCGCTGCTACATACAAACGACTTTTCTGGCACTGGCGCAGACACATTTGTGTTGTAGCAAAACTCGCGTTGCAAACTGTCTCCGATTCTGAATGAAGCAGACGCATGCATAGTGAGTCTGCTGGGCTTGAACCGCCCGAGTCCCAACAGTATAATACGTACGCTCGCCGCATCCAGTTTGGTTCGCAAGAAAGTATTCATCTATTATATGCCATGACGCCGGGATGGTGTCCGATCGTTGGCGAAACTGGTGTGCAAATTGCATCTCGAATGGTCATCAAGTATAGTTTTGAGAGAGTCTCTCGCATTCAGGCTCAAGAGTACTGGAAAAAAGTAGGCTTGAGCCTCTCTTCCACGCCCTCCTGCACGTTGATAACATCCGTGATGATGGTGCCTCCAATGGTGATATCGCTGCACAAATGCCTCAATAGTTTGGTAACTGCCTTGGCCCATAGTATCAGTGGCTGACTACCTTGTATACTTAGATCCGAATCATCATCCCTGACAGCGTGGTAAGAGCGTTCTCACAGGACGGAGTGGCACATGTCCCATTTGGGCCCGTCTCGCGATAATACTGTTCCCCTGTCGTCTCATCCTTGCACTGGAGGACACAGCTTTGCGCCATCCGCCGTAAAGATAACTAGCAGGTTGGATGCCGTGCAGCAGTGAAATGCTCCGTCCATCTCCGACGCACCTGGTTCGGGTGAATCCACCTCTGAAAGAATTCCCTCATCTTCGCCCTCGTCGATGTTCGCCTCTCATGAATGGTATACAACAATACACCCACATCGCACTTTTTTGGCCGACGAGACAAAGTAAACTAAGCTCAGTGCGGTGTATCGTGTATGATGCATGTTCAGCGAGCTTGTCTTCATCTGTTCCTAAGACGTTGAGCTCCCTGGAGGAGGTAATTATGGCGTAAGAGAAGAGTCCGAGACGGTTGGATTTTCCAGCCTCGAGAGGGGCGACAGTGAAGACTAACGATTCGTATTTGGGCTCTCCGTGACCTTGAAACAAATCATCGTTCGCAGAAATAATGGAGTTATGGTCGAAGATTTGTCGAGGCATAATTTATTATTACAAGCCGCCCTCGTAGCATCATAAACACCGTCCATCGTCCACAAAATAACCATTCTCATCTTATACACAGAAAACCTGACGGATGAAGAACAATTAAATACGCGGCTGGTTCACAGCACACGACGTTGCGGGCATTGCGACGCGAAGAACCAAAACGAGTCCACAATGTATCCTGCGCATATTCACTCTCGAACTCGCCTGTGCGCATTTATGCGAGTTGCGCAACCTTGTGCGTGACGTTCGAGATCACCTCCTTCGAAGCTGGCTTCATGCTCACGTCAATGTTGTATGGTGTGCTTTTCAAGCCGACGTTAACATTGATCCGCACTGTCGAAGCAATGTAAGCGCACCTCACAAGCCCGTCAGTATACAAGGGCGACGGGGGGATTTCGTTTCCATTTGCATCCTTCTTTTTCGAGATATAGACCATCGCGATGATATGAGAAAATAGCATGAACACCATGTTACTCCCCAAATGTCTACCGGGGCAGACCCTGTCGAACAAGATTGGATACCACCCACACAGAGCCGGCACGCAACGTACCTCCGGCCGAACCCAAATGCAAACAAGTTGGGATCGATTGCAGTCTCCTTTGCCTTGTCTGCGAGGTGACGTTCTGGCACGAATTCTTCCGGAGGGAATCCACTCTTGTCGTCTTTTGCGATTGCCCTGGCCAGTCCGTCAGTTACGTGCTCCATTTCTCGAATAAACGACACATACCATACGTTCGGAAGTACGATCGTACCCTCAGGAATGTAGTACCCTACGAGGTCACGCTCAATGAACAAACATCCTGAAGGCACGCCTCATTGATTACATACCCCTATAAAAGTCCGCCGTCCTCGTCACACGAGCAATGCTCAATGGGAGGGCAGGCTTCCACCGCAGTGCCTCCTTGATCGTCGCCTGCAAGTACGGCAATGAATCACAATCCTGAAGTGTCGGCAGACGTTCCGATCCGACAACCCGGAAAAGCTCCTCCTTTAGTTTTGCCTGAACCTCAGGGTACAGCGCTAGAGCGAGTATGAAATTTAGCGTCGTGGAGTAAGTCTGAAACATAATCCAGTAAGTAAACCTGTAGCATTCGACGTAGTTATTTAGTACACACTGTCTCTCCCCCAGCTATCCGATCAGACCCGTTAGAATCGGAACGTGCCTGTACACCCAGGATGGTACTCACCCCCATACAGTGTTCCTGCTGACCAAAGAAGAGTGTGCTCGACAGCAGCCTGCACCTTGGGATCGTCAGACTCGAACTTGTCCAGACATTCCGCTGTGAACGAAGGTGGGTTCGTCCCTTGTTCTCGTTCCTTCTTGACGTGTTCATAAGGACGCGTGATCAGGCCCTTGATCTCTGCCCGTCCACTCGCCGCAGTTTTTGGGATGTGATTGAACGGGAACCAATCAGGCAAGTATCTCACTGGTAAATGGAGCGTCAGTTACACTTTGGAGATGCATCAGAGCCCCTTACACGGAGGGAAGGGATCAACAAGAAATGCCCCAGGCACGGTTGCCTCGGTGACCATTTTCATGGTTCGCTCCGCATCAGTAATATACTGCGACACCTCAGCAACCAAAGCTGATGTGGTGTGTGAATCTTACCAAGTCATCAGGGGTATTTATTGGTATGCCATATGTCACGGACATGATTATTCGTCCGACCGTGCTGAAATGCACATTCAGTTACACGATCTTGTTGAGAGGGGTTGTCAACTCACAGACGAAGTTGACGTTCAAAGTTATTCGGATCGCTGAACAGAGTGTCGACATATTTGGCAACAAAGTCGACCAATTCGTATTTCTTCACCACTTCCGGACTTAGAGCCATGTGTGCAAATCGACGTTGCCTTTTCCATTCTTCTCCGTATTGAAGCAAAGACATACTCTACAAACATCCATGGTTTAGCTCAACACACGTGCTGTAGAATACAAAGCTTACAGCGTCCAAGCCCATGAGCTCGCCGGCCATGACGAATTTTGGACGATCAGAGTAGATCATTGGCCGTGATTCTAAGAGGTCCGTAACAACCTCCATGGTGTTCAAGATGAGCAATCTGTTGCCCAGCACCTCGGCATACACGAGGTCCCCTGGATTGCATAGTTAGTCACCGTCAGGGCACGTTAAGATACTAGGTACCATATTGCTCTTTCCACTCGAGAAACTTGAACCAGTTTTTCTCGCGAGGCATATCGAACAGATTCCCGACCAAAGGTTTTCTAGGTGGGCCTGGGGGAAGCGGGAATCCATTTGATTGATCGGCATTATCAGACTGGTGCTTCCAGAGATAGACTGTCAAGGCAGTGAGGGCAGCCACGACACCGATAACTGTGAGCATTGTAGTTGTTGGTTGTAAATATTGGAAGAGTAAAGAAGAGGAAGCAAGTGTTAAGAATGGCACCCGGCGCTCGCCTTTAAGCTCCAACCACGATCGCACGACAATTATTGCAATGGCTGCAACCGTTAATGGCAGACCATGCGAACGCTTCCACTACGTCGGCCGACGCCGAACAGAGTCCGCAAGAAGGGTGACGGGGCTCACCCAGTAGATAAAACTGTGCCTATCATGTAGGTAGTCGATCATAATTGGCGAGTAAACTTAAGTTGACGGTTGCATATTACAGCCGAGTAAGTAATGGCACCTCGCAACTTTTTTTACGCATCCTGAGGGGGCCTAAAAAGGGAAACGCTGTAGAGGGATCACCGTCTTCTTGCTAGT
The DNA here is from genome assembly GCA_038091195.1 of Phylloporus rhodoxanthus. NCBI lineage: Eukaryota > Fungi > Basidiomycota > Agaricomycetes > Boletales > Boletaceae > Phylloporus > Phylloporus rhodoxanthus. Next base: position 919 of record JBBPNZ010000385.1, on the reverse strand, counting down.
AGAACAGTTTGACAGGTAAGCTGCACCAGTCTACGGGACCATTTGGTAATGCGACAACGCCAGACATTGCGCCTGCGTCTACTACCAGGACTGGCATTGACTCGATCATACCCTGCATCTGATCCAAGGTAAAGAACTGTGTATCAAGTAATCGATGGTGGCACGAAAGTAGGAGTCGCTGTCGACGCCTTGTCCACGAGAGTCCCATGGGAACGAGTGGATCCCAGGCCACGAAAATCATAAAAGGACCGCTGTAGATCTGTCTGAGGACGATGCGGAGGCCATCTGTGCCTGGGTGGCTGAAACAGACGGATCTGTAGCCTCCCTTTCCCAATTCATCTCTTCGCCGTCTCGTGTCATGCTTCATTCAGCACTAAATTAACTGTCGACCAGAGATTGTCAGACGTCCACAGCAGTTGAACCAGGGAACGGTAGATACTTGAGTATCGTTTGCAGGATGTCCAGAATTTGGGTAAGGGGAAACCAAGGCTAGCATGCGACGGATATATACACCTTGTATAGCCCTGACAATAGACCTCTATGTTCTCCTTGATAGCCCCACGAGACGGCCAGTCATTGGGGTGCTAAAGAGAGGATCAAGGGCGCACGGCCGGGGCACACGCAAGCGCAATTCAGGCTCCGACCTGTACCGTGGGCCCGGGTGTGAGGCCCTTGAAGCCTGCTAATCTGTAAACTTTGGCTTCGGTTGAAACAGACAGCGGGTTTCTATAGCTGTTCGTAAGTGAGCAAGCCTCCCTATTGGCTGATTCCTTTTTTGACTATCCTAAGCGACGACCGTCGCAGAACTGTTCCTCGGCTAACCCGGTTCAAATCATTAGTAGTATCTGTTGAACTGTCTGACAATGGCAACATAATGTTTTGACAACACTTTTGCATGATTCCTGAGCACTGATTGTGG
>JBBPNZ010000384.1:0-21247 GCA_038091195.1 Phylloporus rhodoxanthus | reverse complement strand
ACTAGGTAGAAGAGATATAGCCTCAATAATGTAGTAACAATGCACTTGTATCGACATGACGAACATGATTGAGAACACAAGCTGAATGACGATCTGCAGCGTATGCAAAGCACAAAAGTCACAGCGGTAAGAGAAGGCTCTTGGAGAAACAAAAAGTGATAATCTTGTGAAAGCATCAAAGGATGGCCAATGCCAGCCGTACACCCTGTATCAACTCGCCCAACGTCTTTGACGTGATCTCCCCCACTCGAACCTTGATCAAGCTCTCCATAGCGATCCTCCTGTATTCTGGCATGTTTGGTCAGGTGGGGAAGAGTAAAAGTGCTCCAAAGGGTCGCCGCAGTTTTGTTCCATCCCCTGACCTTTCTGGCGCCTCGTGTGTAGATTCTCTGGATTCCGCATCGCTCTCGAGCTTGGAATACTCATCCTCAGGACGTCGATCGAGAAAAAAGTCCATCCTAGGGCGAACGGGATAAAAGTTCGGTGGCACAAGTTCTTCCCTGGTCTTGATGTCTACTGTCCCCTCCAGTGCAGCGGCCCTTAAACGAAATACCTGTTCTGATCCATGCCTAAAAGCTAATACATCCGTGATCCGGAAGGCAAGGCAAGGAAGCTTCATCCGTTGTTCATCAAAGCGCGGTATGGACAGCCCATTCAGTTTATCATATAACTTTGTGGCCAGGGTAAGATCAAATGAGGAAGCACGCAGCCTGGCGGTGAGTGTTCCCGTCTTGTCATGGGCGATCGCCAGCGGAATGTGTGAGGTCAAGGGCTGGCTGAACACGCCAATATTGGTCGGAAAATAGTTGCTGAAGCTGCCAGATGTCCCCGTCCATGCAAGGATACTCGCGTCTCCTGAGTTCATGAGTAGCTGTGACAAGACTCGTCCCAGGGCCTTGTCCCCTTCACCAATATAACTGGTAAGGTCACGGAGAAAATTCCAAGTAACGAGTAAGCGGCATCCTCGACCAGTGTCGTTTGTCGTGTGGAGGCCAGACGATGCTTCTCCTGTATGTCATTTGGTCCGGGACAAAGTGCCATCAAGGCTCGTGCCGAGATATCCGTTGCCTTCTCCATCTCCGAGATGCTCTTGGGTGACTCCTTGTGGTTGTAAATGGTGAGATGCAAGTATGGTGCCATCCAGTCCTTGGTGTAGATTCGGACTACCTTCGATGTGTGATATTCCTGCAAAGTCCCTCCGCGCGAGTTCCATCTGCTCCCCATCAAAGCATCAGGCCCCGCTAGTTGGTCGACGTCATAGAGGAAGATGATGGTCATCACAGACCCAGAGATTCTTGGAGTACCGCGTGATTCTTTTGGTCGATACAGCATGTATCACTCCATGCCCAGATGAATCCCTCGTCTCGTACGACTTTGCAGAACATTCGAAGCTTGTCATGAGTGGGAGACGCCTCGAGGTCGTACACCATAATTTTGACGACCATTTTGTACAGAGGTTCTTCGCCCTCTCATGCGAGAATGTTGCACAACGGTAGAACTCGCCAACTTCGTGATACGACTATGGTCCGAGACTCCGAGTGGTCATGGACATAATGAGTGACGTAAAGGCTGGTGTCAATTTGCCTCGCTCCCCACTCAGATCTGCAACGGCGAACGAGTAACGTTATCGCTTGACGACTCTCCAGCTACAGTCGAATTCCTTATAACAAATACCTCTCAGGATAGGCCTGGAGGTATTCATTATGAGGAAGTATCTGTTCTTGGGGAGGGGGACTATGCACAGCATAAATTTGCAGATTAACTGTAGATTATGGACAACCATTCTAGTAGATAAGCCTGAATATCATTTACGAGCTAAGTCGGGTCCGCCCCCCAAATGAATCCAACATGGGTTCCATCTTGCAAGCAAATGGATCATCCAACACATTGACATACTTCCTCAAAACTAATGCTGCCTGGAGGGCTTGCTGATGCATTGGAGTGGTCTCAAGCACCTGAAGTGTGTTGTTCAGATCATTGTCTCCATCAATGACCTTGTTGCTTCCCCTGAATCCCTGATGTTCACTTCCCATGCAGCCACAGCATCCATCACTGCTCAAAAATTTCATCGTCCATTGCATTGAAGACATTACTTATTTCTATTATGGGGCTGAGAATCCACAAGGCTCATGTAGTTCAAGTGTTGGAGTGCCCTAGTCTTCTCCAACTCATCCAATGCCAGGTTGTTGCAGTGACACGTTCCTCTACATGGGTGGACACTCTGGCAGCACCTGTATTAGATACCATGGCCCTCTGGGCAACCCTGGACCTGAACAGGGGAGGCATTGTGGACAAAAGGATTCTATTAGACATTGTCATTTGATTTAGAATGACAGAGGTGCAAACAGTGTAGCTTTAATCAGAAACAGAAATGTATGGAAGCATGAGCAGACTTGCTGAGGACCCCATCCCAAAGGTTCACTCATCCCTTAAGCACACAATAGCATTATGATATTTCACGCAATCGTAATGAACAGGGAGAACATATTGCAATAAGCTATCATTCATCAACAATGAAAAGTCTATCAAAGGTGGCACTACATGTGATACCTCTGGTGGTGGAAAGTCCCAAGCACAAACAGCACAAACTTTCTTGGGTTGTGTGTGATCTCTTAATGACTTCACTTGAACTTGTATTCATCCATTCTTCGCTCTCCCCTTCACCCATCTGCAGTCTCAGCACATTCATCTCAGAAGGTATTTCAGACTCATGAAGTTCAACTTCGCGTCCACGTTGTTGGCATGGTGCACGAAGAAGGCGAAAAAGATACTCTCTCCGTTCACAGTTATACAGCTGGTGACTCGCCAATTTTTCCACTAGCTTAGCACGGCGATCATACGCATACACGCTAAGTCGATGATGGTTGCAAAGCATATTCAAATGGGCTCGCGTTAGAAATCAAAACTCAAGCACAAACTCACTAACACAATCCACAATCACAGCAAGGTAAACCCCCTGTGGGTACCAGTCCTCTTCGCTGACAGGTAGCAAGCGTGTTTGTACCCAAGAATTCAAAATCTCTGCATAACTCTGAATACCTTACAGCGTCGTCCACATGGGATAGTGAAGAAACAAGCGTCTAACTGAGAGTTGAGAATCAGCTCATCATGCCTTTTCCAAAGCATCATCACACGAACCTTTCGCACCCATTTTTTTTTCTTTTCGTGCTGGTTTCCTGTTTTACTAGCGAGATCGGTGTGTTTCGTTTTCCGTCGCCAGGATAGAAGCTGACTGACTGATCACCAACCCCGTCAAACAAAAAGGAGCCAACCGCCTTCATTCCTCCCACGCCATCGTGTTCTCACGGGTTCCGGTACAAGATGAAACTTCCGACCGTCTGCAAAAACCTGAACCCTAAAGGGTCCAGGAATAAATGATGACAAAAACTTCCTAATTTAGTTTTATTTTCCCATCACGTGAGTCCTAGTATTTGTTATGACGGACAGCAATTGGTATTGGTTAGTATTATGAGGGAGCTATCGGTTTTCTCCTGCAAACCAACTCGGGATATCTAAAAACTTATCAGTTATGAGGAAGTATTTGTTATATGGGGTATTTGTTATAAGGAATTCAACTGTATTCAGTTCGCCTCGCATTATTCCAAAACGGGTTTAGTTACCCTCGGGGGGAGTGTTCCCCCTTCGGCTAGTTTTTCAGATGCAGCTATTCAGTTCGCCTCGTATTATTCCAAAATGGCTTTAGTTACCCTCGGGGGGAGTGACCTCGGTTAGTTTTTCAGACGAGGCTGTGACCCATACAAACACATGGTGACATGGGTCACTGTTCTGCATCGTACACACTCCCCGCAGCGGCTCCCAGCCGCCACTTTCGGGCCACATCGATCAGCTTGGTCCATACGGCCTCTTACCTTGCATGAGGCGTTGTGGCGATCAGCATGAGCAGGTGGTGCGGGGTGCACATGACCTGCTGGAACACGTCGCGCGAGCTTGAACACGCTTGGCAAGCGGTTGACAAGCAGTCACGCTTGGACGTCGGCAGGGTCCAAGTGCATAGGTCGCAACCGGTGTATCCTTGTCATTGAACACGAGGAGCGCTGGGACAGTGTATTTGGCGAGAAGCTCGGGGTTGGTGGAGACATAGACGGGCAGTGAACCCAGCAAAAACTGCGACGTTTTCATTGTTGTTCTGTGCACGATGCTGTCAGTACGCCCGACGGCCTTGGCGCGTCAATCACACGTATATTTTAGCACGGTTTTATTCCCGCCGGGTGTCGGGAAGGGAGCCTAATTAGGCTGGACTGGTGGCCTTGTAACAGGCAATATCGGGCAGTTGGCAGGCCTGGCCTCGAATCGCTATTGTTACCGATCTCGTTCCCCGTTTATAGTGCCCCGTGTTAGTGACGCGTTGGTCTCCCTGATACCTTCTCACTAGCGCCCGAGCCATGTCCTCCACGTCTGCATCCAATGACGTCCTAACTGGCCTTTCTCGCCTCCAGTTTTCCAAGGTATGGTCATGTGCATGGCTGTTGTAGGTCAGAGGACGCTAACTGTGCCCCTCGTCACAGTTCCTCAATGGTATGCCTGATTTGGCCCCACTTGGTTTTTGTGACATTGATCCGCCGTCTTTTCTTTAGTTGCTGCGTTGGCTGCTTTCGTATGCGCGATGTTGTCATAGTGTTGATGAATCTAACAATTATCCCGCCCAGGCATTTGATTACTGTTTAACGTTTCCACTCGAGGTTCTTCACTTTCGTCTCTGTACTCCAAAATCCTCAAGGGTGGAAACAGGTAGAATATGTATGGGGCACAAAATGGGAGGTGACACGCATTGTGTTCACATTATCCAGATACCTACCGTTCCTTGCATCCTCGTTTGCTTGTTATAGTAAGTCCCTTTCTTTTTTTCTCCTCGCTGTTCAGTGCCTGAAGATAGTGTTATCGCCCAGATGCTCTGGTCAGTAACCGAGTGAGTGTTTCAATACACTTGGTTGCAGACAATATCGAGCCTCATGTTCCAGTGTGGAAGCTTTATCCTCGCCTTCAATGGTCTGGTCGTGTTGATTTGTGTTACTCGCTCTCTGACATATTTTCTTAGTTTTGTACGCTGCCAGCATCATTATAGCAGAGGGTATCTTGATCCTCCGGACATATGCCTTGTGGGGTCGCGGCAAGAATGTACTTCTTTTTCTATTGGTTTTGGCAGGGGTGAGTCTTGTTCTGGTGTATGTATGTATCCGATCCCCGCACATTTACATTTCTAGGCATTCATTGCAGGCGCCGAGGTGACATCGCTGAAAATCGATCTCAGTTTGCCTGGAGACTCTACATCGTTATATAGTTAGTCCAGTACACTCATATGATGAGTGCTAAAGACTAGCGCGACAGAATTCTATCCATCGTTGTGTGTTTACAAATCATCGAGGAGTGCCGCATTTCAATATGGTTTCCTGGCAATGTACGAGATCAGTGCGTTCTTTCCGTGGATCTCCGTTGTATCAGATTTCATTTCATCAAGTCCTTCAAAGCATGAATTCCTGGAGGAAGTTCCGAACATACCGTGGCCTCCAAAGTAGAGCGTTGAATACGCTATATTGGGACGGTATCATATACATGTCGTGGATAATCAGTGAGCGACACTATTTGCAGTGGTGACTCTGATTGTGACACATCATAGCATTATCTTCGGCTAGCTTGACTGTGATGGTTGCTGCGCCGGTCCGTGCATATTCCACTCATGATCCTTACTGGCCAACTTCTGAGCGTGTTCTCTTTAACAGCTTGCATTCATTCCCGCATTGGATACGTCTGTGTTCTTTTTCGTGTCCAAGCAACCTGTTTCTCACCCTTATTGTTCTACAACAGTGCCCAGGTGGCAATTCATAGCCTCCTTGCTTGTCGGATTTTCTTTAACCTTCGGCAATGTAATAAGGAAATGTACTCGGCTGGGGATAGGTTTGCACTCGAAACTTTGCATTATCGAGCTTGATTATCTGTAATGGTTGTTGTATCATTCATGATCTTATACTGAATGCTCTCGACCATTTGTTCTAGCCCATGAGGGGTCTGACTCACTGATTCACATCCTTGACCTTCTGAGCCTCAGCGAGGTTTGTGGTCAAAGGAAAGTATTATACTAGGAAAGTACATGGTCGCATGAGTTACAAGCTGTGGGAAAAAAAGAGCTACAACCTGTTACTGTTTCTTCTGCTCTCCTTGATCTTGCTTCATGCTCATCTCGATAGCTCGTGCAATCGCCTCTTCTTCGTCCACCTCATCACCACCTTGTTCCTCTCCCATGTCAACATCGCGACCCTCAGACATGGCGATCGCTCGTTGTAGTAGGGCATCCTCTTCAGGATCGGCGTCGGTCGCGTTTACAGCGCGTTCCGTATTGCTTGTTGCTTGGCGTGCTTGTTCTTCGGCGGCCTGGCGTGCTTGCTCTTCCTCCATTGACATACGCAATGCCTACGAATACGGTCAAATCTCAATCTGCGTACACGTAGCACCGTAATCTTACCATGGCAAGCTCGGGATCAAGACTGGGATCAACACCAAATTCAAAATTATTCGCGCCACCAGCACTGGATGGACCGGCTGCGCCAGCAATAGCTTCTGGCGGTATTCCGCGATCCTCCGACAAGATGGGCGAGGACAGTACAAGATCCGAGAGTAGATGTGGGCCAGGTGGTACAGACACCAAATGCCTATACCATGTTAAAGGCTTGTTGGGCTAAACGAGAGTTGGTACTTACGAATTATCGCCGGTAGTAGCATTGTCGACGAATGACTTCAACACGCTAGACTCTCCCTCCTCGACACCGTCTCCAAAAGAGATAAAGTCGATGGCCACGTTGTTCTTTTTTAGTTTCTTGGCGAGTTTGATCATCTCCCGTTCGTCTGCACCTGCGCCTTGCAGTGGTGAGCCGACAAAGACGATTATGCGTTGCCGAAGATTCTTATTTTCGCGGTGTTTGAGTGCGAGTTGCGCAATATTGATAGCGGTGGGGATGTCTATCGACCCACCGATCTTGGACGTTGCAGTATGGATTGCTTTCAGAATCTGACCGAGATCCTTGGAATGTGTCACGAGCACTTCTGGACTGGACAAGGACGAGAATGCGTACGCCGCGCTGGGACGGGAAGCGAACACGTACGCACCCCTTGTATGCCATGGTCATGAGACCGACCGTGTTTTCCGGGTTGGAGTTGATCTTTGTCTGGAAGATGGTATTGACTGCGTCGGACTGGGCCTCGAACCTCGAGGGCGTGTAGTCACCATTGCGCATGTATTCGGAATTGTCGATAACCATCATCGTCGCTTCAAGGGGCATTTTGGAGTGTCTCGTTGACGATCGCGGTCAAGTTGTGCTGTGGATGACGTGTCACCAACATAAACCCTAACCCAAGTAGTTCAAAGCCCTAACCCAAGCCGAGGCACTCGTTCAGAGCATGTCAACCTTAACCGTCAGCACTTCAGTGCCAAATTCAAGTTCTCGATGGCGTTAACTACAGTGAATACCGACACAGAGGATTCACAAATGACAACTTGACAGGACATAATTCGAGTCCGTCCTCGTCGCCCGATATCCACTCACGGTCTTAGTATTCCAGAAATACATTGCCTGTTGCGGGGCATGTAGGGTCCTCCCCTTTGGCCTTTCCCGCAACGTCCGGCGCTCAAGGCTGAACAGGGGAACAGCAGGGACATCGATAGTGCTGCGGGCAAAATTATTTCAAGGCTGAGTCTGCCGGCAGAACGGCAGAACGGCAATTTGCAGATTGGCAAAAGTATTTGGATGATTTCTGGTGAGACAATGGCTCGATGGGTCTGAGAGATGAAACACCTTCTGATTCCAAAAGACCGTCGACATCCCATTGCCCATCCAATGCGTTGTCCAGAACAGAATTCTCCTCGATGAAGCCAGTTGGTTTTATACCGTTATTAACTGCCTTCAGCTCTGACGCATCATAAACTTCGCCTTCAAGTACTCCATTCCCATCAAGTTCAATCACTGAGTCAAGAATAGAATGGCGCTCCTTGTGCGCATCAACTTCTCACGCTCAAATGCTGCAACCAACTCGTCCGTGACGCGTGGTCTGCAAAACAGACATCTTGCTCCAACGAAATTCCTCGTCATCTCCTCCGCCAGTGCTTCATCAATACCCTTAGTTTGATGATTACTCTAGAATTCTGCCGTCGCCCTCCACAACTGCTCGGCAATTGCCAATGGCAGAATGGCAGGATTTTGCCAACAGTTCTACGGTCACATCGAGCACGTCATCCGGTGAGTCTCAAAGTGACACCTTTACGAATACGCTTAAATGGGACTAACCGTTTCCTGGGCACAGAAATCCAATCGTCACATTCGCTACTACATTTGTACCCTGCACATGGTTGATAAAACAAATGACTACGCTACAAGCAACACGGATACCACCTAAATAACCGTTGTTTGATGGTCTTAGCTTCTGGGCCCGTATTAGCCACATCAAGTAGCTCTTCTACGAAGGGTCTGTTCTGATCCATCGCCACCGGTCACATCCAAATTCGACGTGCCTCACCCGGTGTGTTACAATCGCACCGAATTCGTTACCAATAAGTATATTCAACACACCGTGATGAATCATTTCCACATCGATCAGGTGTGTTCCTGTAGCACCGTGGGGTCGTTATTTGACGTGCCATGCGGCTCACATGGTTCAGTTTTTTTGGCACCGTAGAGCCGCCTCCAATTCCAAACTGAATGACGGCGCCTGCATAAATACGGCCTGGCATCCCTTGATGTAGCATCTCCTTGTTTCCCTCTGAATCCGCTATGATTTCGTCTGTTCTCGTCTTTCTCTCAATCTTTGCCACTGCTGCTCAGGCAGGCAAAAGGGGTCTGTGTTGGACGTGGTGTAAGGACATAAAAATTATCTGTCAGGGTCCTGACTGACATTCGTTTTTCTTTCACAGATGACACAACTCTGTGGGACGGCTTCTTCGACTACCGCGCCATCATTCTGACTGATTTGCACAGGGACCCCGGTGTATTCAACAATGGCGACGGTGAAGTGGTTGCGATGCATGTTGTTTCTGCTTTCGCAGGTCAATCACTTGCTCAACTTTTACCCCCAGTTATGACTATGAAACTACTGCACCGTCTTCAACCAACGGCAACGGCGGTCTCGGTTTCATCGGTATGCAACGCTGCCTCGACTGTAGTTCTAGTCCCATCGCCGATCTCTATTCTCGCTGGAAATCCCAGGGATGGGCAAGTAAGTCTCTTGATAGATCTTCCGTGTTACATCATCTAAACGGTTCTGGCTCCGCGTAGCTGTGTTCACCCTGAACGAGCCTGATACCGACGGCACTACTCCTGGCGATGCCGCTTCCTGGTACATCGAGTACATCAACCCTTTGGTACGATGCTCGAGGCAAGCATCGCGAAAGCATCCACTAATATAAGACCAGACTATCAAGAAGGCTCTCCCTGCCGTCACTTCGAGCGCGGCATCCGGCCAAGGCCTGAGCTGGGTCTCTGAAATGATCAGTGCCTGTGGCGGTCGATGTTACTTCGACTACATTAATTTGGTAGGTTGAAGCTATGAGTTTTCACCATGTGAATGGCTAATTGCACTGCATTGTGTTCTCGCTAGCACTGGTACGGGTGGGTGAAAGGACTGGTTTTCTTCCTACCTCATGGCTAACGATGCACCTCCAGAGACTCGTTTTCACAGTTCCAGAGTTATGTCGAGTCTGCACATGCTCAGTTCCCTGTAAATTTTTCCTTCTCAGATTTATGTGCGTGGTGGCACTGACATGCTGCCACAAGAACTACCAGTTGGTCATATCTGAGTTTGCCCTCCAAAACCCCTCTGGTGGTCAGGCTGCCCAGTCAGTTCCCTCTTTTTCATACTTACCTGCATTATCATTCCTGACATGGTTCTCGAGGGTTACCTTCTTCAAGGAAGCCTTCTCCTTCCTCGACAGTGCATCTTACGTGCAACTTTACTTCCCATTCTTGGCTACCTCTCCCTCCCTGTTTGAGGAATATGATCCCTCGGGAGCATCCTATGTTGGGACCGGATCATGCCTATACAATGATAATGGAACTCCATCAGCGGTTGGCAATTTGATGTACTAGTTTTCTGGAATCTCTAGTGGTTAGATGAACCATGCGATGCATATTTTTGCTATGTATGGATGGCAAACACTACAAGCTTGAAGGATAAAACACAATATTATTATGTCCCCAACGAATGAGAACCAAAAAAAAAGTTTGAAATGTGAGGCTTGAGCAGTGTTGTTTGGGCTAATAATCACATTGCCACATAGTTCCCTGTCAAATGTATGTATATGGATGGCCCTGCACACCATGAGTTCATTCATTGTTCCATTCATTATCAAAATCCAAAATCCACTCAAAACAACCTCAAAACATGGTAAGTCAAAGTACAAAACAGTTTTGGGTATTGCAAAACGAATCTCAAAATGGTGCTCAAAATGGCCTCAAAACGACGGCCGTTTTCTACTCTGAACGACCCTATTAAATGTCAGGCGTCGTGTGTGGTATCGTGCATGGTGTTGAGCCTGGCTAATGTATGTGTAGGGAATGGATCGCCGCCACTGCTGCGAGACGCTGAGAACTTGCACTGAGATGGTCGATGAAACCGAGTAGTCTACAAGCCACACGAATAACTATAATGTCGTCGCTCGTACTGTTCCTTAGACTTTGCTGTGTGTCTGCACCCCCCTAAAAGGGGGTCACGTTGCCAATAGCCGTGTCCCCTATGATGATCATTTACAGTCTCTTCCCTTCATTACATGCCATGCGAACCCCACACTGACCATATTCTTTATCTCTAACCACCATCTCCACCACAATGGCTATGAAGGGGAACTACTTTTCTCATTACACTGAGGTACGTTTTTGACGCTGTTTCGATTTCTTTTCAGATCTCCACGACACAGTCGACATGGTGGGCCTATTTCTGATCGAGTTCCGACAGGACGCATGCCGTCTCCCGGAGGGGATGCGCAGAATCGCCTACGACGCAGATACACAACGTTATACCTTTCGCGACCGTTCTGGCCAACTCTACCAGAGCGCACCTGGCGAGGAATACGGCGTACTCAAGCCGGTCGCCGCACCTCTCTCGCACCGCCGCAACGTGACCATTACAGGTTTGCACATGTCTTTCCCATCGGTCTCTATTCGATATCTAAATCTGTTCTGCACGTCGTAGAAATCCCTGACCCTGTTCTAAAAGAGTGGTCTAAATGCCAAAAGTCGACCAAGACATTTAGCGATATTCTCCCGTCGGGCTACATCGCCGCTGCTCAGTCAGGCATCGCGTCCCCGACGAAGCTCGTTTCTCCGAGCGACAAGTTCTTCCAGGCGGCGATACCCAAGGTACGGGACGTTGCCAAGATCGTCCGCCGCCACACGACGCTGCATCGGCCCAAGTTCGGCGGGATGTCGCGCAGTGTGTCGCTCATCGACGAGAGGAGGGGGTTGTTAGAGGATGATACATGGGAGATCATTCGCAGGGACGAGTTAACTGACAGTCGGCTGGCGCGTTCCAAGTCGGAAATGCAGCCGTCGAGGCACTATGCACGCAAGTGAGCAAGAAAAAAAGGAGTACTTTGACCACCATTGGTTACCGATACTGTTAGGTTGTATTCTCATATTCGAGTTGTACGATAGGCTGGTTACGTTATTTATGACCTGCATGTCTTTCTCGGAATCATGTGTCTCTCCGGAAAAGTCGACCACCGATTGACCCCAATATCACCCGCATAGTTAGCATTACCATACGAGATAAATATTGTTGCCTGTTACGCACGATCAGGGCGATCTCGAACTTATCAATCAAAATTCAGTTACGAGATATGGTTGCCGAGAGGACTGGCACTCTTAGGCAACAAGCTGAAAACACGAAACGAAGAAGTACACGGCATGCACGCTCACAGGCGAACGTAAAAGAAAAAGGCTATTGAGGCGCGCATCAGGGATACTAGCGTGTTCCTAGCTCCATGTCCGAATCCCTGTTACGACCGTGGATAGGTTTCAGACCAAGTCCAAATAGGCTCGTTCGTTTTTTGCGCGAAGAACTTCGGATCATGGACAGGGGACGGAGAGGACCCTGGACGGGGGCGAGCTTTGGATCCAGCGCGATCGCTTCCACCCTGTCGTTTGGGAGAAACTTGACCTTGGAAGCGACGCGCTGCGCAAAAGGCTGTTGGGCTGGCGGTGGTGCCAAGAAGGACGATGTGGCTTTGGTTGGATCTTGCGCTTGGGGCTGTAGCTGGCCTATCTCCTGATTGGGGTGCATGGTAAAAGTTGGCATCAACGTCAAAAAGGGCGTCGAGGATGATTCGGCAGGGCTTGGCATTTGGTGCTCTGGGCGTGAGGTACTTGTGGAAAGTGTCACCTTGTCGGTCATCTAAATATTCGGCGAAGAAAGTAAGCTATCGATTGTCGAGATACTTGAGACGTACGTTGGGTGACTCGCTCGGATTTGGCGTCGTAGTAGACTTGTGACCAAAATTGAGCGTGAGGCGAGCACCGTCTGAAACAAGGGCGGCGATACACTACATCATTGCGGATGCGAATAAAAGGAGACATACTCATAAACCGGGATACACCGCGGTCGGGGGTGTCTGGTTTGTCTTGCTGTGAGGCACGCCTACGTGCCATGACGACCCGGTAGAGGACGTAGGACAGCGTATACGCAAGGCAGACCCCCAGAAAGATCAAGAGCAACGTGGGGACAAAGGGCTTGCGGCCAGGTCTTGCTGCATTTGTCGACACTGCGGCAGAGGCGGTCGGTGTAGGGACAACTAGAGTGGCTTGAGGTGCCATTGTTGTACGTCCGGTGAGAAGGATAACAACAGAAAGCGACAAATACTGAGAGCGAGAGCCAAGGAGAAAGAACAACATATCGATCAAGTCTGAGTTTATGTAGGGAAGTTGAGAGGCTGACTCACAGATGCGCCGAAAATTCAATCGCGGCTGACCGAGTAACCACCAGGCGGCCAGCCAGTCCGGCCGTTGAAGATTTGACATCGTAGAAGGAAAGCTTGAACATAAGGAGTATCAAGTTCGCGAAGTGATGTCCCTGCCGATTGGCATCTTGAGGTACCCTCCGCTTTCCCAAAGCTTTGGGCCCGGGCGGTAAGCAACAAAACAATTTCCACAAGGCCACGCATCTGGTTTCAAACCAATCTATGGATGAGTGGGATCACATCATGGTTGCTGTGTTGTTCATATGTCATTTGAAGATGGGGTCTTACCGGTAGCGGAGTTCATTGTAGCACTGGCGTAGCACTGGCGGGACATGCACTGCTTGTTGCAGCCACTTAAAAGGGGTTCCTAGGATCGTCATATGTCTTGTCTTCTACCAACTAATCTACAATGTCCAAGCCTTTCAATAGCTGGCCCAACGATGCTGGGGTACGTTTGGAAATACACGCATGCGTCGTACGGTTGATTGCGTCCTGTTGCAGTTTGACGTCATTCACGAAGAAAGGGAGCCAGTCGAGCTCAAAGTCTCTGGGACCATCCCAGCATACGTTTCGGGTACTCTATACCGAACAGGTCCTGGCGGGCACCAAGTAAAAGCCGACAACGGCAAATCCTTATCCGTCGACCACTGGTTCGACGGTTTCTCGCAGAACCACCGTTTCCAGATCATCCAGTCTGGCTCCTCTACCCGTGTCATCTACAACTCTCGCCGAAGCGTCGATCCCCTCATTGAAGACATCCGCAAGACCGGAAAGATGACTGGTTTTAGCTTTGCGCAGAAGCGCGACCCCTGCATCAGCTTCTTCAGAAAGATTATGAGCATATTCATCCCGGAACCAAGGAAGCCTGATGATCAAATCAATGTTGGTGTCACGCTCTCCGTGAATCCGCCTGGTCTCAAGGACGTTGATATGAGCGGAGGGAAGAAGAAGGGAGGCCATGCGTCTGGCATCCAGGCTCTTTGGGCCAAGACAGACAGTGCCCAACTACGTGAAATTGACCCTGAAACACTGGAGCCAATGGGTCTCGTCTCACAAGCTGTTCTTCATCCCGAACTCACCGGCATTCTCTCTGCTGCTCATGCCAAGTCGGACCCGGTTACTGGAGACGTCTTCAACTACAATCTTACTCTTGGCAGAGAGCAAGTTTACAGGGTATTCCGCGTGTCTGCAGCCACGGGAAAGACTGATATCCTGGCAACTATCACAGACGCGCGGGCTGCTTACCTGCACTCCTCGCTCATCACGGAGAACTACTTCATCTTGTGTGTCTGGGGTGGTCATTATTCATGGGGAGGCGCGAAGATCTTGTGGGAGAAGAACATGCTTGACGCCATCGCTCCGTTTGACCCATCTAAAAAAGCGGTGTGGTACATCATTGACCGCAAGCACAACAAAGGCGTTGTCGCCAAATACGAATGCGACCCTTTCTTCTGTTTCCACACCGTCAATGCCTGGGAGGAACCTTCTCCCTCGGATCCCTCGCAAATCGATATTATTGCTGACCTCTCCATTTACGATAACCTCGATATTCTAAAACGCTTTTACTACAATCACATCAAGTCCACCTCTCCTGGCTCGCTTGCCTATGTGGGCGAGAAGCGCAAGAGCTGTGACGTGTTCTTGCGGCGCTGGCGATTACCTGGTGTCAACACCACCATCGACGCTCCGTCCGAGAATCGCGAGGCTGTGACGGTGCACACTGCGGAGCACAAACATTCCTGTGATCTCCCTGTCATCAACCCGCGCTTCCTCACTAAGCGTTCGCGGTACATTTACGGCGTGTGCGACCGTGGGTTGAGCACCTTCTTTGACGGACTCGTCAAGTATGACACGGAGACGCACACGGCGACGTACTGGTCAGAGCAAGGCCATAACCCTGGTGAACCAATATTCGTTGCCAGCCCTGAGAGCACTGAAGAGGACGACGGCGTGCTGCTGAGTGTCGTGCTCGATGGGTTTGCGGAGAAGAGTTATTTATTGGTATTGGATGCCAAGAGTATGAAGGAAGTCGGGAGAGCAAGCATGGAATGTGTCGTCAGTTTCGGATTCCATGGTATTTATTGCGCACAAGCTTTAGGAGGGCCGGGTACAGATATCTGAGCAGAGAACATGCACGATATATCTAGCTGTTGTATATTAGGTTTCCTTAGTATCCAGCGAGGCTTGCTTCCGAAACGTTTCCGATCTTTTTGACTGTTGGCTTGTGTACTGTCGTATCTCGAGACATGTGAACGATTCCTCTTGCATCGAGTGAGATCGACAGACGTCGATCCTGATTACTATTGCGCTTGACGACCAGACTCGTCTGACTTGGTGAACGGGAGTACGGTGGGAAGGGTGTAATCGACATCGCTGTTATCGGGAACATATGTATCGTCGTTCTGGGGGGGACAAGATGCTGCCAGGCCACCGCAGCACTGCGCTCCGCAACCGGTAGGAAACCATGGTGCTCCGAGGATGAGAATGGTCTTGTCTTGAAGAGGGATCCTGAAGTGCATCATCATGGGAGAGGAAAACGCTTGGCAAGGTGCCGCAGCCAGGAGTGCAGTCGCTGCGTGTAGTGCGCCAACTGCGGTGGGTGTGTCTAGGGCTGATGTTGGACTGCGCTTGATACGGGGGATCCAGGACCAGCGGGCGCGGGCAGGCGGTGGGTTCTTATCCAGTACCTTGTGCTTGTTCTTCAAGGCGACCATTGTCTTGCGTTGGCGGAGGATGACACCGATGGGTAGAGCGGCCATGATGACTAGAAAGAACGCGAGGACGACCATGGCGGGTATGGAAACATGATTATTGAGGGGTTTGGGCGATGACATGGGTGTCGAAGCTGCGACGAGTGTGCTTTGAGTTGGTGCCATAGTGAGGTGGATGTGAGCTGTCTCGTCATGACGGTGATGCTGTGCAGCGTGTGGGGAGGCTGACAGCACGAGTAGCCTTGAATCACTCGTACTTGTATGATCTACCCGATCTACCCGATTATGGCAGGTGTAAAAGGAAGCATTACGGGCTGTGCCTCTGGGACTGGGGTGCCACGAACAAACTTTAGTCTGTGTACATTTACTGTAAGCCTACCCTAAATGCAGCTGGGGATGACTGCGCCTGAGCAAGCGCAGCCACGGCCAAGACCGGGATATTTGTTTTTTCTTGTTTTGGGTGTCACTGCCGCAAACTGGGTTTGAAAGTTGAAATACTCCGACTGATCAGCCTCATCTCCTTCCATCTGTCATCCACTCTGCTCATCCTACCTCACCTGTATCTACAATGGAAGAAGAAGTAGCTGCCCTCGTAAGTAAGCGCCCATCAACATCGACAATGCCCTCATACATCCATCCATCAGGTCATCGACAATGGCTCCGGCATGTGTAAAGCTGGCTGTACGTGCTTTCAATCTTTTGCAAAACGCCCGCTGACCTCCCCGTCTAGTCGCTGGTACTCGTGCAATCTTAATCGGCCTTTATTTGTGTCTCACTCTCGTTTGCAGGCGACGATGCTCCTCGTGCCGTGTTCCCGTACGTGGTCTAGGGTTTTAGATTGGTAATTTATCTGATACCAAATCGGCAGTTCTATTGTCGGTCGTCCCCGTCACCAAGGTGTGATGGTTGGTATGGGCCAAAAGGACTCTTATGTCGGGTATGTTTTAACACCTAGCTCGCTCCTCCAAATGCTTATCTGTGTTTTCTAGCGATGAAGCCCAATCAAAGCGTGGTATCCTCACCTTAAAGTATCCAATCGAGCACGGTATCGTAACGAACTGGGATGACATGGAAAAGATTTGGCACCACACCTTCTACAACGAACTTCGCGTTGCTCCGGAGGAACACCCCGTTCTACTCACAGAGGCTCCCCTAAACCCCAAGGCTAACCGTGAAAAGATGACTCAGATTATGTTTGAGACATTTAATGCTCCAGCGTTCTATGTTGCCATCCAAGCCGTCTTGTCATTATATGCTTCGGGTCGTACAACTGGTATCGTCATGGACTCGGGTGATGGTGTTACCCACACTGTCCCCATCTATGAGGGTTTCGCTCTTCCTCACGCCATTCTCCGTCTTGACCTTGCTGGTCGTGATTTGACCGACTACTTGATCAAGAACTTGATCGAGCGTGGCTATTCGTTCACGACAACTGCTGAACGTGAAATCGTCCGTGACATCAAGGAGAAGCTTTGCTACGTTGCTCTCGACTTTGAGCAGGAACTGCAGACAGCCGCCCAGTCTTCTGCCCTTGAGAAGAGCTACGAACTTCCTGACGGTCAAGTTATTACCATTGGCAACGAGCGGTTGGTACCTTTACTTTCTATATAATACAAACTACATCATGAATTTTTTCACCTAGATTCCGTGCACCTGAGGCTCTCTTCCAGCCTGCCTTCCTCGGTCTTGAGGCCGCTGGTATCCATGAAACCACGTAAGTAACTGAAAAGTGTCGGAATACCTTCCAATATAACCACTTTAACGCAGGTACAACTCGATCTTTAAATGTGATCTCGATATCCGTCGGGACCTGTATGGCAACGTTGTCCTCTCTGGTGGTACTACCATGTTCCCTGGTATTGCGGACCGGATGCAGAAGGAATTGACGTCACTCTCACCCTCGAGCATGAAGGTACGTTGGGTTAGTGGAGGATCAAATCATCCGTCGTCTGATCCTCTTTTGCAGGTCAAGATTGTCGCGCCACCGGAGCGGAAATACTCGGTCTGGATTGGTGGTTCTATCCTCGCCTCCCTTAGTACCTTCCAGAATTTGTGGTGCTCCAAGCAAGAGTACGATGAGTCTGGGCCTGGTATTGTCCACCGCAGTACGTCTCTTCTACGGCTTTTTAGTTACATCTCTCACGGTCCCACTTATTTTTACAGAGTGCTTCTAAACTAGGACGGTTCAGTAGACAAATGAAAACTTGCCAGGATCCCATGTAATAGAATGCCACTGCTTTTGTCTTTTACTTTTAGCACATTGCTACGTGTTCCCGCTAATTACGATTGTATTCTTTTCGACGACGTTTTGATCGACATATCTTTCCTGGGCCGGATTTCCTTGAACCAGAGGAGACTTTCGTTTCAGCCGCACTTGGACGAGAGTGGACCGTTTCCCACCGGTCACGGGAGAGTGTCCGCACCTCTCTCAGAGGCACTGCAGGACGGTCTCCATACTGCGATCAACGGCATCACGCTGAGGGTATCACATGGTCCTATTAAGCTATGTCCATGGAAACTTTGCATCCGATCAATTCACTGTCAAAGTGCCACGTCCTATTACCATCCCTGGCTGGGAGAAGATTTGCAGATCATCACCGTAGGCACAATACCACAACGTGGACTCATCTCTCTGCTAGCGAATGTCCAATTTTCTGAGATTCTGGATGAACTCGAACCACACGCGGCGTTGAATCGCATCTTGCCGCCTTTAGCTTAGTTTGCCGAAGAGCATCGCAAGTACGACACGCAAAGGATACGGCGGACAGCATTTACTCCGAATTTCCGTAATACTTCCATCAGTACTGATATTCGGGAACAAGTCAGCGCAGTGAGTACCGAGCAAACACATGTCGTCTAGACCTTCTTGTTATATAAATCCGCAGTGCTCATCCAGTCTACAGGTTTTCTAGTAACGTGTCCGCACTCGAGGCTCTGAACCACCTCTGTTTTTCAACATGGAATTACCCCCCGGTGTCGCACTCATCCTCGCGAACGCTCCACGTATCATCTTTCCACCAGCTATAACGTACTGTGGGATCCAGATTTGTGGATCGTTTTTCGACTTTTCTGTTCCCATTTGGCTCCAATTGCCGCTTTGTCTGGCATTCTTTCCACTATCTCTCACCAGAATTGCTTATGCAAACATGCGTGACAAACGCCACGCTACCATGAATGGTGCCATTCTGGCCCCAAGGGTGCTCAGCAAGTTCCCAGGTGGTCTAGATTTGTTGCTGGCGAGGCTGCGGGGCTCGCGCGAAGGGTACTTGGGTACGTGTGATCTAGGTCAGGTCAGCTGTGCTGTTCATCGTCGCGCAGGGGAAGTCCTCGAAAAGCAATGCCAGGAGTACGGCAATACGATAGGTCTGAGAGTGCTTTGGGAGAGCAGGGCACGTCCTTCCTTGTTAGAGTTTCGGTGCTAATCACTCATGGGGTCCGTAGATTATCACAATAGAACCCGAGCATATCAAGGCAAGCTCACCTTCCTTGCCTGGAACTCTTGTTCTCACGAATATAATCAGGCAGTTCTAGCGACAAATTTCAACTCCTTTGGCAAAGGTCGGTCTTGCCTTCTTATTATGTCCACCCACCTGAAGGGGCATGGTAGGGCCCGTGTCCCATGAGATCGCTTTTTCCCTCCTCGGAACCGGCGTATTTAATTCTGATGGTGCGACCTCCTCTGTCTCCTTTGTTTTCGCTCACCGATGTTCTATGTATAGGGGACACATGGAAGTATGTTAAAAGATAGTCAGACACTTCTCAGATATTGAAATACTTTTTAATTCTAGGTTTCATCGTTCAATGACGCGCCCATTCTTCACCAGGGACCGTATTAGTGATTTTGAGATTTTCGAGAAGCACGCCAACGATGTCTTGGGCCAGCTGAAGGCAAGGCTCAAGCAAGGCTATCCAGTCGACTTCCAGGTACAAACCCTGTCGAGCAGTGCTTGGCAGTGCTTACTCATGTGCCCATCAGGATATGATCTCACGATTCACCCTGGACTCTGCGACCGAGTTTCTGTTTGGAAAAGACGTCTGCTCACTCTCTGCCGGGCTTGTTTATCCTCCAAATTCGCCGCTTGCCAAGGACGATGCGTTCGAGAATCATCCCGCCAACCGGTTTTTCCACGCCTTCCTCGAAGCACAGTCGGCGACCTCGTCTCGCCAACGCGTTGGGCTTAGCTGGCAATTATCCGAGTTCTGGAGTGATCGTGTCAAGAAGCATATGCATGTTTGTCACAAGTTCATCGATCCGATCTTGCAGGAAGCATTAGCAAAGAAGAAGGCGCTGAAGGAGGCTGGTTTGGTCCCTGAGAAAAATGACAAGGAGGCTGTGGAAGAAGAAACATTGCTCGATCATCTCGTCAATTACACAGAAGGCGAGTAACTCAGCCTCATGTATTGCATTATGACTCATACTTTAAACCCCATAGATCATACCGTAATCAGAGATGAAATCTTCAATATCATGATCGCAGGTCGGGACACGGTGAGCATTTTCTCTTTACACACATCTTGCATTGCATATTCAAACCTGATAGACTGCGGCTACTATGACGTTTGCCGTTTGGATGTTGTCCCAGCATCCCGATGTGCTCCGCAAACTTCGTGAGGAAATCCTAACTGTAGTTGGAAACTCGAGGGCCCCTACATTGGAGGATTTGCGCGGGATGAAGTATTTGAGGGCAGTCATTAATGGTATGTATTGCTGAATTATTTGGGCTACGTTATTGACTCGCGGGCCCATGAAGAAACCCTCCGATTATATCCTCCAGTGTAAGCTAGCTGGTCATTGCACTTCAAAGAAGAATACTGATGACTTCGTTCTCTAGTCCCTTCAACGCTAGGTGTGACTACCGTATTCCAGGATGAAATCTGAACTCATGCACTTTTAGAACGAGCACCGAGGCTGTGGTTCTACCCCCTGTGAAAGGAGGTCTGCCAATTTATGTCCCCGCGAACACAAGGTAAGTCGTGTGCGATGTCAGTTACGTTAGCGATGCTGAATAAAATGTTTCAGAGTTGGCTATTCGGTGCTCCTCATGCACCGCAGGAAAGATCTTTGGGGGCCGGATGGTGAAGATCATACTGTTCCACCCCGCGTTTTGTGCTCATTCATGTCACCCAGCGGAAGAATTTGATCCTGATCGGTTCCTTGATGAGCGGTTACACAAGTACTTGACTCCTAATCCGTTCATCTTCTTACCTTTCAATGCCGGTCCGAGAATCTGTCTCGGTCAACAGGTACGTCTCCTTGTCCGATATGTTTTTCCCTGAGATTCTAACGCGTCGGTAGTTTGCGTACAACGAAGTGTCCTACACGCTCGTCCGGTTGTTCCAATCTTTCTCTTCCGTTTCCCTTGCGGAAGACGTACAGACACTTGCACCAGCCGAGTGGGCGAACGCCCCTGGTCGAAAGGGTGTAGAGAAGGCGATCGCGCGGAGTCACCTTACCATTTACGTTAAAGTAAGTCTGCTACACGCATTTCTTTCGTCGTGAACACGGCTGAACCTGATGGTGCAGGACGGGTTATGGGTCAGGATGGAGGAAGCTGGTTATACCGAGGGTTCAGCTTGATCGTGG
>JBBPNZ010000383.1:0-21327 GCA_038091195.1 Phylloporus rhodoxanthus | reverse complement strand
GTCATCAATCCCCCCGAGCTGCTTGTACCGAGAGGAGAGACAATCTGCGAGATTGTTCAAAGACATCGAGCGATCGGGGTGACCAGGTGGGCGAAGTGAGAGTGCTTCCTGGTTGAGAATGATTGCCTCATTGAGGTCATCAATCCCCCCGAGCTGCTCGTACCGAGAGGAGAGCTCTATTGCACGCTGAATCAAATTGGCAATTTTCCCTGTGTCATCAACTGGGGGGTAAATGACATGCATCATGAGCGAGGGCGTTTGCTAATCGATACAAGTCTCACCTCGAACAATGAGAGCCATGAGAGCCTTGAACCAGCGACACATGATTCGGCGGTTTGAGAAAACACTGGGGTGCTGCGCAACACAAGGATAAAGGCAAAGAGAGTCGTGCTGTGGAGGCCTTGAGGCATACGTACTGCCATGCGAAGAGCGAAGTCCTGCACATACTCGGCAGTCACCAGATGGACTAGACTGGTGACCAGCTGTCTAAAAGAGGCAATCTGTTGGTGAGCCTTATCAGTTGAAACTTTGCACTCAACGTAGACAAGCGAGCGGCGAGCCTATCCGGCGGCGAGTGACTCACATCCTCTCTGGTCGTGTGGCAAAACCAGGCTACCAAAGAGTCGGAGGAAGAGTCTAGATCTCCGAGTCACGTGCCTTGCCTGCAGGACCAAGTTGCCCTGATGGTCCTTTTGAACATGAGAAACACTGGATCGAAGTAGATCCTACTACAGCACAGATTCAAATTCCATGCTTGGGTAACAAGCTATTTAATCATCCAAAGGTGTCATTTATCAATGTCCCCGTGTGTCGTGTACAGGGTGCTAATGTCAGGGTCAAATAACTACTAGACATACGGCCGAGGATTTGGCAGGAACCTTGTTTACATTTGAGCAAATCACATGCGAGGTAAGGGTTATCATAATTGTTACTGTACAGTCTCGTAGGTTACACTATTGGTACAAATCAAGGATTATTCGTTTCGTAGTTTCAAGTTGGATTTTATGCACAATGATCTGATGAATGAAAAATTGTACACGGTAACAGGCGTGACTAAAAGAGAGATGCACATAATTACGCGCGTCCCTTGCCTTTACCATAAGAAGCGCTAACACGAACACGTTTGAAGGGACTCAAGGGAAGGGGATTTGGGGCTTGAAGAACCTTCATGCGGCGTATGATGCCAGAGTAGTAATGTCTGTTCTTTCGTTTGACAAAGACGTGTGAGTATGCAAAATGGACTTCAACTGTAGCTCCTTTGAGCATTGACTCATACTGAGACGGTGGAATCAGATTGTCATGAGAGTCATACGCAGGCAGGGGATAGATATCGTGCGTTTCAAAGAGCGCTTGCAAGCTCTCCTTGCAGCGTTCAGCTACGGGCCACGATTCCATGGAAAACTCGGGTCCAAGGACTGGTCCTTCGTCCACATCAGGAAAACAGAGTGTTGCTTATTCACACTTATCATACTTTTTTGTGCTTTTCCATTTTGAACAAGCTAACTAAGTAAACAAAGGAGAAATACAAGTGCTAGTAAGTGTATAAAGCAGAACAAGCTCAGAAAGCATGAAGGAAATAAAGTGTCATATCCGCGACTACTTCCGGTTACCAAAAACAGTAAGAACCATTCACAACTAACCGTTAGACCACGAGCCCATTTCTAACACTTAGCTCGACAAGTATATGACTACATCCCAGGCAAGTAAGTTGAAAAACCTGCGTATGTCTACAATTTAGTCCCCACGCCTTTCAGCTCCACACCACTACGCCGTCAACCCATCGTCACCCACACACCACACCACCGCCCTCGTCACGGCCAACGCGCACCCCAGCACATGTGCTCCACAGCTGCATCTTGTTCGCGCTCGCCATTCGACCAACATCCAACTTCGCATTCAAGGCCAGCCGAGGCTCACTCAACCAAAAAAACGACAAGTACCGCCCCATTTGACCTATTCACTGCACCCACCACCCTCTCAGCTTGTTCACGCCCACCTGACCATTTACCATACCCCCACTTCACCAATTGTGCGCCATCCCCACCCATTCGTACCCACAGAGTCCGCGCGCCCTCCCACCCATTTTCTCACACCCTTTCACACCCCCCCTCGCGCCCAGATACCCACCCACACGCATATTCCTCTTTTTGCCTCCCGACCCGAACAACCTGACCCCGCGTGCGGCAGATCTGCCTTTTTTTTCCACCAGACGCTACCCACATCTCGCCTTTCCTACCTGTGCGTACCACCTCGTGCTCGCCCTGTACCCTCACTCACCCACTCACCCACTCACCCACCTCACCCTGCCACCTCCCCACCTTGCCCTCTCACCTTCTCTCGCCCGCCTCGCCCTCTCGCCACCTCTCGCTCCCTCGCGCGCACTCACGCACCTCAGCCTTTCACTCTCGCCCTCTCGCCACCTCACCCTCTCACCTTCTCGCTGCCTCGCCCTCTCACACACTCGCGCACCTCGCCACCTCACCACCTCGCCCTCTCTCCTCCTTGCCTTCGCTCGTATGCCTGACGTGGCGACAACAAGGACGACAACGACATGACGTCGTCGACGCCGACGTGTGCGCAACCGCACCCACAAGCGGCAATGGCAGGGATAGGGCGAGGCGGGCGTGACGACGACGACGACACAACGAGGTCAAGGTCGCAACAACGACCGCGACAACGACGCGACGAGGAGGAGGGGGGATGCAAGACACGACGATGGCAACGGCGGCGCAATGTCGTCGATGACCCAGCGCCGTCGACAACACCATGACAACGGTGCTGACGCGTGCACACAACGACACTACCGCACGACAACAAGGACGACGACGACGGCGATACATGCGTCACGCACCCAGCCAACGACACGACGACGGCAATGGCGGCGCAATGTCGTCGATGACCCAGTGCCGTCGACAACAACACGACAACGGTGCTGACGCGTGCACGCAACGGCACCACCGCACGACAACAAGGATGACGGCGACGGCGATACACGCGTCACGCACCCAGCCAACGCCTGTCGCCATACCCTCCCATGCCGTCGAGCCCAACGACTCGCTTGATGCGCCACATGTTGGTGAGGATAACACTGGCAAGAAGGACGCAATGACGGGGATGCAACGGGACAGCGCGACGAGGACCACAGTATTTTATTTCTCCTTGTATATACAGGGTAGCCTTAATCTACTTAATCTACTTATTTTGCTTTCTGTGCTTATAATAAGCAAATTAAGTGTGATTCAAGGAGAATAAGTTGAAGACCCTCCTTGAATTGTGCTTATTTTGCTTGTTCAGTTTGTTGCTTAACTCGGTCAAAAAAGTGTAATAAGCTGTGCATAAGCATGAATAAGCAACACTCTATTTTCCTGATGCCCAAAGGACGAGCCCATGGAATAGCTACAACCTCATCATAAAACCACTGCTGTGTGGGAGGAATACAGTATGGGGGTCAGCAGTGGTTGAAATTCCATCACAAAAAAGGTCAATTTGTGACAAGTGCTGCAATGTCTGCCAGGTTTGGACAACATGTGACAACCACGTATCGGGTCGCTGATGTCATCCGGCGAGCGACTCGGCCGCTTCTGTGCATCTCAGTCACGTGCAATGATGAAGCTCCTCACGGAGGATGGAGGCTCCTATCAATCTCTTTAATCGCACCACCATCACACATCTCTACATCATGTCCACTTCTGCCTGGAAGACATTTGGGTATATGATAGTATGTGCAGCCATCATGATAATATCCATCTTCACTCCACCTGTATCGACAATCATGGTCTGCTACCTCAGGAAGGTTCAGGGACTCCGCAGCTGGGCTGTTTGTGCTTTTGTTGTATTAGGCCATGTTTTCTTTGGTGCAGTTGGCTCAGCGCTGTGCACTTTTGCAGCATTTACCATGTCTGTCCCACTTGCTGTTGCCCTCAATATAGGAGGAGCATTAGGTATCCTAACTTTGCCCTTTTGCTTCGGTAAGTCAAATTATCTATTCATACAATTCTTTATGCTACTATGGCTCACATTTTCTTAAGACCTTGGCTGGACCAATCTTCCTCTTGTCCCTCTCCTCACCACTCTTTATGAGTTTGTTTGCATGGCTCTCCTCAAGCACTTCGCACCAGACAAGGCATCACACTTGCAAGATGTCTTTCCTGCAGGATGGATACTAAAATGTATGTTTGTTTCATTTATCCAATCAAAGTTGATTGATGATCTTTGTAGTTATTAGCACAGAGGTGGAGCAGGCTGACTTGGAGGATGGACAACACGTGGCACCAGAACATGAAACCCATGATGATGCTGATGGTAATGATTTTTCTCTGTTGAAATGCCTCCACCTGGTGAGTACTATGCCACTTGTCATTTGATTCTCATAATGAAATTGTCTTTCAGATTTCTGAACCCTTCAAGCAGGTACCGAGTTACACACAATATCACAGGATACCCACACTACCTCCTGAAGGTAATTCAACAGACACATTAGTTTAGATTGTAATTTCTTTTATTTGTTTTGTATTGCATCAGGCAAAATGTGAATACAATCTAGCACTGGTTGCTACTGTCGAGATCCTCCTGCACTTAGGCCGCCGATCAGTAAATTACTTATACCGGTGGCGGTGCGTCGCGCGCGCGAGGACCTTGGGCAAATCCGGGTGAAACCAAGGGCGCGCACGGCGTGCTGGCTGCGGCCGTCGTAAGCAACTACTGAAGTACTGACTACTGGGCCGACAGCGGGCATCAAATCGAGCGCTCGCAAAGCAATTGATCATTTATGGAACGGGCAATGGGGTCCAGCTAAACTACTACTAGCGAGCGACGTGGTCAGTGGGACGGCATTGAAGACGAGAACATGCAGCCGGCGTCAACGGCAACCACGCTGGTGGACGGTAGTACGAAACGGCGAGAGCGTGAGGGCTGTAATTACGACGCAGGTCATTAACGGCGAATCGTATCGAGGGCGGAAAAGGTATGTATGTATGTGCTTGAAAGGTCGCAAACGGCAGAGGCGCCAGCAAGGCAGGTATGTACGCGATGCGAGAGATTAGCGGGGAGTCGTAACGAGGGCAGAAAAGGTATGTGCTTGAAGGTCGTGAACGGCAGAGGGGCATTGTAGGTACACGAAGCGAGAGATTAGCGGCGAGTCGTAACGAGGGCGGGGCTGAAGGTAGACGTGGGATGGAGGCAGGCGCGTGATGGTCAGGTTGCGCTCCGTGGGGTTCGCGGATGTGCTCGTCGCAGTCCCCTTGGCCGCTCGACGCTCTGGCCATGCGCGACCCGAGCATCGTTGATGGCTCTGAGGAGCAGGGTGATGCCTTGCGCAGCCTCGGGATAGGCCGCCAGGAAGTGAGCTTCGTCGGAATCATACCTGTCGAGGGAGAGAGTGGATCGGAGGTCAGCGAGTGAAGACCGCCTCAAAGGCCCGTCAGGAACGTCACTCACACATCGAAGAACTCGGTCGCGACGACCGAACGGTTGTGGTGTTTCATAGCGAATGTGGTCCGGTTCGCGCCCGTCAACCACTCCCTTGGCCAGTCTTTCAACGGCATTTCCAGCCCAAGTTCAAGTGCACCGTGGACCCAATGCCTGACCACCTCCCTCCAGCCATCCCCCACCAACGCACACATTTGGAATGTGCAGTCCCAGCGTCGGGACATCGTTCGGGTGGGATGCACTGTGGGACCTGGGCGTCGCCGTACCCAGGACCACGGCCTGAGGGCTCAAAGTTGGTCGTCCCAGCCCAGTGAGGGCCACGATCGGCGAGCTGGCGCTGGCATTGGTCATGCAGGCTCGAGTGCGCACATGCCTGGCGAATTTGCGCGGTGGGATTGTGATCGTGAGTCTGGGCGTTGTGGTAGGTTGCCTTTGGGGTGGAATAGGAGCTGGGATGGTAGCGCTCGACTCAGCGCAAGCATTGGCGCCACCTGAACAACGTCCACCAACAACCTCCGGCATGGACGGACTTTGCAAGGTTGTCCATGACGACTCCACGTCCACTCAAACCGACTGCATGTCCGTTCGAACTGGTGTCCACTCGAATATCCCGTACGTCCCCCTTGGAACAACTTTCGATTGAGGCCCCTATATGATGTCTGAACGAGGCGCGCACGACGTCCTAGAGGTGAACGGAAGAGTCAACAAGGCTTTCTATTTTTAGAACCTCGTGAAGCTTAGCCTCAGAGGATATATAACTTACAATCGGCTAACCCCCCTCACAGGGTACTATACATGTCGAGAATGTGCTTCCTGAGGTGCCCTTGACATCTGAATAGACCATTCGCAACTCCTCGCTTGACATCGGCTGCATGAGAGCTGCCTCGCCCACAAGCGACTGACCGTATTCCTGCTGGATAGGTGCCAATGCGTCACTGTAATCGGACTCGTACGATTACAGCTCGTCGAGCAGATAGCAGATGAGGGTGTCGCGCTGCAATTAACCAGGTGAGTTCACGGCGACAGGGCAAGGCTGGGCACGAGGAGGAAAAAAGGCGAAAGACCTACGTGTTCCTGTTCTGCCCATCCGCCCCACCAGCGCACCTTTACCAACGTCCAACGCTAGCCAACAGGAGCAGACATGAAGCGGTACTGCGCGCCTCCACGACGGAAGCAATGGGTCCAGAATGTTGGCACCTTCGTGGGGCGGCTGCCATGCATCGCGAAGGGGATGTAGAAAGGGTAGATACTCGTCAATGCCGCGAAAGCACCCCAGCGACCACACCGGACACCAGGTACTCGGGATGGGCAAGTCCTGCACTGTAGCGCAACAGGGGCCGTTCCGTTTCTCATGGTGAGCCCGGGCCCATCACTGGAGACCGAGGTTGCTGCAGCTCCTGAGTCACTGCGGGTTAGCGTCACAGCCACCTGCGCTGACTAAGATCGTATTCTTCTGAGTCTGAGTCACCAATCACATCTTGCAAACGACAGCCACAATGGGTGCATACTACGATGAGATCGAGATTGAAGACATGAGCTGGGATGAGGAAAAAGGCGTCTACCACTATCCATGCCTATGTGGTGACCGCTTCGAAATATCCCGGAAGCAACTTGCAAATTATGAGGACATCGCAACCTGCCCCAGTTGTAGCTTGATCATCCGCGTCGTTTATGATCCCGTGCGTATTTTCTTCTGGAACTATCGCGGTTGTTGCCTCGTCGTCATCGTTGTCGTCAGGCGAGGCGAGGCGCAGGCGCAGGCGACGAGCGGCGACGGCAACGATGAAGCGAGGCGGAATGAACAGTCGTAACAACGGTAACGCTATGGTCTTCATTGGGAGGGACGAGGGAGAGGGCGAGGGAAGGGCGAGACGAGACGGAGGCGAAAGGTGAAAGACAGTAGCAACCACGGTGATGACGACGACGTGATAACTGCGATAGCGCGGTTACCGCGTCGTCGTCATCGTCGCTGTCAGGTGAGATGAAGAGAGGGCAAGGGCAAGGCAAAGGCAAAAAGGATGGGGGATGGCGCACTCATGTGTGAGTGAGTGGGGTCATAGTGCATGCACAACGATGTTGGCGCCATGTCGATGGCGTCGTCATTGGGCGACACGAACGACAGCGAGAACGACACGATGATCACGCCAATGTGACCATCGCCGCGTTGTCGTCGCTATCAAATCACTCGGGTTGAGGCGAGAGCGGGGGTCCCAGGGAATAGGCAGGGCAAAGGCTAGGTGAGGGCTGGGTGCAGGCGAATGTCAATGGCGACAACAACACGACGATCACGCCAACGTGACCATCACGTTGTTGTCATTGTCATGTCATTTGGCAGGCAGGGGAGAGCAAGGGGGTGAGGGCAAGGTGAGGGCCAAGTGAGAGCAGGACAGTGAGGACGACAGCAAGTGGGGTGATGCAGACAATGATGTGATAACCACAATAGCGTGGTTGTCGCCCCGTCATCGTCGTGGGATGCACACTAGGACATCCTGAAAAGCCAGCACACGTTGAGTGAGGTGGGTGGTTGAAGCACGTACATATCACTGAGAGCGAGCGAGTGCGTGTGACGTGAGGATGGATGAGCGTGCACTCGGGCGTTGCACACGCGTTTGATGAAGGCGACAACTGGGCGTGAGACGTCTGTGCACGTTGGACAGGGTAGGTGCGCCATATGCATGCATGTCAGGAGGGTAAGGATGAGGGATGAGGGCGCATGTCTTGCAAGATACGGTGGTGCGAGAGATGTGGCCAAGCACGCATGATGTCTTGCAACATTCGGATGTCAGGACTGAACCATGGACAAAACGTCAGTAAAATCTCGGCCAGTTTCTCAGACATTGACGACTCAGTGCGTTTTGACTAGTCGAAAAACACCCTTGGCGCCGTGAACTTGCTTGAATACCATGCACGAGAACAGGTCGAAATTTTTATTCTATTTTTATAAAAGTAGCGTCCACAAAAGAGAATCCTGAACGGATCTCTGACGAAATCTTGCTCGTCTTGCAAGGATAAAGCTGGATGGTGTTGAAGTACCGCAGGCTGCGGCGCTGCGCATGACCAATCTGCCCGCTTCTGTACATCTCAGTCACGTGCAATGATGAAGCTCCTCACGGAGGATGGAGGCTCCTATCAATCTACACATCTCTACATCATGTCCACCTCCACCTGGAAAACATTTGGGTATATGACAGCATGTGCAGCCATCATGATAATATCCATCTTCACTCCACCTGTATCAATAATCATGGTCTGCTACCTCAGGAAGGTTCAGGGACTCCACAGCTGGGCTGTTTGTGCTTTTGTCATATCAGGCCATGTTTTCTTTGGTGCAGCTGGCTCAGTGCTGTGCACTTTTGCAGCATTTCCCATGTCTGTCCCACTTGCTGTTGCCTTTAATATAGGGGGAGCATTAGGTATCCTAACTTTTCCCTTTTGCTTCAGTAAGTCAAATTATCTATCCATACAATTATCTATGCTACTATGGCTCACATCTTCTTAAGACCTTGGCTGGACCAATCTTCCCCTTGTCCCTCTCCTTGCCACTCTTTATGAGTTTGTTTGCATGACTCTCCTCAAGCACTTCACACCAGACAAGGTATCACACTTGCAAGATGTCTTTCCTGCAGGATGGGTACTAAAATGTACATTCATTTCATTTATCCAATCAAAGTTTATTGATTGATCTTTGTAGTTATTAGCATGGAGGTGGAGCAGGCTGAGGATGGACAGCACATGGCACCAGAACATGAAACCCATGATGATGGTAATGATTTTTCTCTGTTCCATCTGGTGAGTACTATTCCACTTGTCATTTGATTCTCATAATGAAATTGTCTTTCAGATTTCTGAACCATTCAAGCAGGTATCAAGCTACACACAATATCACAGGATACCCACACTACCTCCTGAAGGTAATTCAACAGACACATTAGTTTAGATTGTAATTTCTTTTATTTGTTTTGTATTGCATCAGATGTGATTACAATCTCTGGTTGTTACTGTTGAGATCCCCCCACACTAGGCCGCCAATCAGTAAATTACTTATACCGGTGGCGGTGCGTCGCGCGCGCGAAGGACCTTGAGCAAATCCGGGCGAAACCAAGGGCGCGCGCGGCGTGCTGGCTGCGGTCGTCGTAAGCAACTACTGAAGTACTGACCACTGGGCCGACAGCGGGCGTCAGATCGAGCGCTCGCGAAGCGATTGATCCTTTATGGAACGGGCAACGGGCGCGCGAGCGTCCAGCTAAACTACTACCGACGTGGTCAGTAGGACGGCATTGAAGACGAGAACATGCAGCCGGCGTTAACGGCAACCACGCTGGTGGACGGTAGTACGAAACGGCGAGAGAGCGAGGGCTGTAATTACACGACGCAGGTCATTAACGGCGAATCGTATCGAGGGCGGAAAAGGTATGTATGTATGTGCTTGAAAGGTCACAAACGGCAGAGGCGCCAGCAAGGCAGGTATGTACGCGATGCGAGAGATTAGCGGGGAGTCGTAACGAGGGCAGAAAAGGTATGTGCTTGAAGGTCGTGAATGGCAGAGGGGGTACTGTAGGTACACGAAACGAGAGGTTAACGGCGAGTCGTAACGAGGGCGGGGCTGAAGGTAGACGTGGGATGGAGGCAGGCGCGTGATGGTCAGGTGGCGCTCCATGGGGTTCGCGGATGTGTTCATCGCAGTCCCCTTGGCCGCTCGACGCTCTGGCCACGCGCGACCCAAGCATCGTTAATGGCTCTGAGGAGTGGGGTGATAACTTGCGCAGCCTCGGGATAGGCCGCCAGGAAGTGAGCTTCGTCGGAATCATACCTGTCGAGGGAGAGAGAGGATCGGAGAATGAGGACCGCCTCAAAGGCCCGTCAGGAACGTCACTCATACATCGAGGAACTCGGTCGCGACGACCGAAAGGTTGTGGTGTTTCATAGCGAATGTGGTCCGGTTCGCGCCCGTCAACCACTCCCTTGGCCAGTCTTTCAATGGCGTTTCCAGCCCAAGTTCAGGTGTGCCGTGGACCCAATGCCTGACCACTTCCCTCCAGCCATCCGCCACCAACGCGCACACATTGGGAATGTGCAGTCCCAGCGTCGGGACATCGTTCGGGTGGGATGCACTGTGGGACCTGGGCGTCGCCGTACCCAGGACCATGGCCTGAGGGCTCAAAGTTGGTCGTCCCAGCCCAGTGAGGGCCACGATCGGCGAGCTGGCGCTGGCATTGGTCGTGCAGGCTCGAGTGCGCACATGCCTGGCGAATTTGCGCGGTAGGATTGTGATCGTGAGTCTGGGCGTTGTGGTAGGCGCTGGACTCAGCGCAAGCATTGGCACCACCTGAACGACGTCTACCAACAACCTCCGCCAGGGCATAGACGGACTGTGCAAGGTTGTCCACTCAAACCGACTGCATGTCCGTTCGAACTGTCCACTCGAATATCCCGTACGTCTCCCTTGACCACCCTTGGAACAACTTTCGAGAGGCCCCTATATGATGTCTGAACGAGGCGCGCATGACGTCCTAGAGGTGAACGGAAGAGTCAACAAGGCTTTCTATTTTTAGAACCTCGTGAAGCTTAGCCTCAGAGGATATATAACTTACAATCGGCTAACCCCCCTCACAGGGTACTATACGTGCCGAGAATGTGCTTCCTGAGGTGCCCTTGACGTCCGAATGGACCATCCGCAACTCCTCGCTTGACATCGGCTGCATGAGGGCTGCCTCGCCCACAAGCGACTGACCGTATTCCTGCTGGATAGGTGCCAATGCGTCACTGTAATCGGACTCGTACGATTACCGCTCGTCGAGCAGATAGCGGATGAGGGTGTCGCGCTGCAATTAACCAGGTGAGTTCACGACGACAGGGCAGGGCTGGGCACGAGGAGGAAAAAAGGCGAAAGACCTACGTGTTCCTGTTCTGCCCATCCGCCCCACCAGCGCACCTTTGCCAACGTCCAACGCTGGCCAACAGGAGCAGACATGAAGCGGTACTGCACGCCTCCACGACGGAAGCAATGGGTCGAGAAGGAGCCGGAGATGTTGGCACCTTCGTGGGGCGGCTGTGCATCGTGAAGGGGATGTGATATTCTGAGAAAGGGTAGATACTCGTCAATACCGCGAAAGTCTCATGGTGAGCCCGGGCATCACTGGAGACCGAGATTGCTACAGCGCGGCGGGGAAAGCATTCCTGAGTCGCTACAGTGGTTTAGTGTCACAGCCACCCGCGCTGACTAAGATCGGAATTCTCCTGAGTCTGAGTCACCAATCACATCTTGCAAACGACAGCCACAATGGGTGCATACTACGATGAGATCGAGATTGAAGACATGAGCTGGGATGAGGAAAAAGGTGTCTACCACTATCCATGCCCATGTGGTGACCGCTTCGAAATATCCCGGAAGCAACTTGCAAATTATGAGGACATCGCAACCTGCCCCAGTTGTAGCTTGATCATCCGCGTCGTTTATGATCCCGTACGCATTGTCTTCTGGAATAGTGATGGGATACTGTTTACTAATTCCGTTTTCCTTTTTCTTTTCTTTCACCAGCTCGATTTCGAAGACGAGCCTCCGGATGATGAGTCACAACCATTGGAAAGTGAAGAGGAGTCGGAGGATGAGGACGAGCACTTAGAGGATGTGCTTGACAAGCTCACACTCCAGCAGGAATCAAAGCCTGCCATGATTTCCGTCTCGGCCTAATTTTCTTTGCTGTTTCGCCCTGAGAATTTCAACGTACAGTAGCACGATCTAGTGCGTTCAGTGTTCACCGCCTTCTTTCGCACAGACTAACTGATATATTTTCCCTGCATCCCACCAGATAGTACCAAGCAGTCTTTCAAATGATTTGACATGGTGGTCACGACGAGAATTGGTTAAACGTCTATACAAAGTGATTGATTCGCCTTTCCTCGTCCTTCTTTCCCTGTCACCTTGATACAGCATTGTTGAAGACAGATATATTCAGATGCCAGCGAGCCGGACATCGCAAATTGTCGCCGGGTTTGTCAACGAGAGACGTAGACTAAAGGTGATTGCATTCGTCTGAGTACTATGTCAAATACAGAGGCAACGAGCGCGCATAGCAGCTTTGAAGAACAGTTTCCATGCGTGCCCACCTTCACCACTCGTTTTCGATGTCAGCACTAGATTTAACGGGTGCGGAATTCTCTTAATTTATGCCGTTCAGAACGTGAATCTCTGATGTTTAGAGCCCACAGACGCGCAAGGATCATGCCGCGCTTGAACGTAGATCCTTGATCTTGCGTTTGCAAGGGCTTGCATCATCCCGGCCAAGGTGAAACAGATATGAAATCACAGAACTCATATCTGACTAAAGTACTGCGATTTTTCATTTGGGTCTCTTTGGCACACCGTATGCACGGCGATATGGATCGACCGCCGATTTCGGTTCCACCAGTATCATGTACGTTTTTGTCGATCACCATATATCGATCATTTTTGAGCTATTCTACAACGGGCACTGAAGAACCCCGCTCACTGGCACTATACGAGGTATGGTTCTGGGAACGCACCCTTAAATACATAACCGTGTTCCAATACAGGGACTATTTTCGGAAATGATCACGATGGGTAAGATGGTGGATATTGGATGGCTCTGAACCCATATAGCGGAACAAAATACCCAAACATGACCCTCACATACGATGGAACTTTGTCCCAATCATTGGCCCTGACCTTGGGATGTACGTGTCGCTTCCAACGCACCGGCCCACGGAGTGAAACGGTGATAAGGGGCCATCGATATCATCATGGCCGTCTATTATCCCCAAAAAGAAGCTAGATAACATCAAAGCTGGATATCTCTCGTAGAAGGCCGGTGGCGTCAGCCCACCCTCCAACTTTGTAAGTATTAAAGGCTTGAAGACTCGATTATAAAACGAAGGGAAAACGACACAGGAGAGTCGCATATCGCGATAATATGCTGTGAAAGGTTCGTATAATCCTAGGAAGTTAGTAAACGTCAGGTCCCGCTACCGAGATGGCATGCGGTAAGTGGCTGATCACCTGCAGGGGCTCAGGTGCCTACTCCGACAAAGACTGCCTCATTCGGTTTCTCGCCCCCTTTGGTAAGACAACTCTGACGTCTTTGATGCCGGAAGCTCGCTCTCACTTCCGAGAAATCAGTATCCACAGGAACAAAGATCCATGTGCGAATTTTACAATCGATTATGATCTCTGCTTGGACGTAATCGGATCTACAGGCTCAGCGGGCTCCATCAATCCTATCCGATTCCTGACGCGGAATAAGCAAGAGAACATCCTCAGCAGTCATGCAACTCTTCCAGCCTTTGAGAATCAGTGAGTGATCAGATTCGAGCGACTGCGTTTTACCCGAACATTTCTCAAGGCAAACCCATCGAGGACATGCCGTAGCAGTGCCTGATTCACAATCCCATCGGACATGCAATCTCCATATACCCAATCGGTTTCTACTCTGTTTCCCTTTTTCGATTGCATATTACAATCTGATTATCTAGTCACCGTAGCTACCTGCATCAAATTCCTTCTGTTTTCTCATAGCATACATACAGTTGTGTGGAATAATACATAGTAAACACAGTACAAGACGATACATATCACCTATATTGCCCTCATCGATCATGTTTGTACCGATCGAAAATCAAGATCCAAGAACACAGGAATCACATCAGAAACATGCTACGTAGTTATGCTATACCATCTCGAGAATCGTGACACGCCAGCTCGTCTTCCGCCAGGAGTAATCGTGCGGGAACCTGCTTCTCACATACCGTATACATAGCTTCCCCGACAGCTCATCCCAATCCTGTGCATCGCAGGCTAAACCACATTGTTCGGGGGCTAGCTCATCATGATCGACGAGGACTCTATCTATTTCGCATTCCTCGTTACTCGGGGAAGGAAGCATTGCTGTTTCGATGAGGTGCTTCGAACCGACTGAGGATGGGAGCGTACGGGGGAAGCGCAGCGGCCAGAATATTCGTTCCGAGGTAAAGACGGCCGGGTACTTGGTACTATATGGCGTCGGCGACGAGAACTGAGTATAGCGACCTCAGTTCTTCTGCCAACGGGAGAAAAAGGAAAAGAACCACATACTCTGTAGGTGGCTATCGTCTTCGCATCGGGTTTTGGACCATCTATTTCAGGGTAGATGAAGCGAAGCCTGCCTTCGTACAGTGTCACGATAGCGCTCTCGTGGAAAACGCGTAGTATACGGCC
The DNA here is from genome assembly GCA_038091195.1 of Phylloporus rhodoxanthus. Classification (NCBI taxonomy): domain Eukaryota; kingdom Fungi; phylum Basidiomycota; class Agaricomycetes; order Boletales; family Boletaceae; genus Phylloporus; species Phylloporus rhodoxanthus. The sequence goes on along the minus strand of JBBPNZ010000383.1, from coordinate 6,689 downwards.
AAAGGAGATGTTTTCGGGAACATATCTCCACACCGCTCGTAGCTTCAGCGGTGCGCCTTGACATCCAGATGTCAATGTGTCATCAGAAATGTCGTACGCCGCCATCAGCCGAGTAGTGATAAGGAGGAGTCTGGGTCGCTTCCCAGATAGCCGCAGGTCGTAGCGCACCTTGTAATGACGTGAGTGAGAAACGAGCCCTGTACACGACTTTGATATTACCATCAGCCTCCCATCATGTCCCGGAGGGCAGTCGATTTCGGCAACCACGTCCTTGGCAAGCTTGGTATAATCCTCGTTGAGCTTCATGATTCGAACCATGTGCTTGCGGTCCTCTGTAATCCAGCCATAGACGAGATAGTCGCCAGCAACGATATGATTCCTTGTCCGTGACGTGGTGTGGACCATGAGTGTAATCTTGATGGATGGTATCTTCGTATTCACATGGCATATCGCATACGTTCGCCTAGAAACAATTGATCACCGATGGGTTTATGATAAGCAGGGTAGAAGGTGACCCACTCATTCTTGACAAACGTCCGCAAAAGCATGAGATCGTCGCCCCGTGAAGACTTGTACGGACCATCTCTCAGACCGAGATGCAACCAACACCACTCGCTCTGTAACGTCACGGAAATGGGCGTGTGTGTGCTACCAGACGCCGTCATCGCTGGTCTGAACAAACATAAATTCGAATGCCGGGCAGGGTTAAGCGTTCGGCTGTGAAAGAGCAACACCAGCCAGTCGCTGCCGGGCACGAACTTCATGCCCTGGAACACGCCCGGAAAGTCGAGCGGAAAAGAGTAGCTTCGGATGGGCTTGAGACCACCTTTGGAGAATGCGACATCGAGGCGTGCAGTGGTGATAAGTTGGCGTCGGATATCATCCGTCGGTGCGTGGCGAAGATGTGGGTAGCTTTTGGATAAGAAGCGGTGTTTTACGAGTGCACTGTGCCAGACGTGGTGGTACTGAGAGTATGCGTAGAGCGTCTTGCATGTCTTTTCGAAGCCATGGCAGATGTCATCGCTCAGCATCAAAGTCTAAAGCGGAGCTACTCACAAGGCTTAGACGAACGACATCGGATGGCGACAGCAGGCCCATGATGATGAACCACAGATCCGCTACGAGCTTCACAGGCCCGGGAAGGGTCCTTTGCCTGCCAATGCCATCATCAGCACAGTCGACGGCGTTGCCGGTCATGACAATCCGAGTCAAGGTGCACTTGACACGAAGACGAAAACTTTTTAGGCTTTATCTAGCGAACGGGGACGTCGAACATCAATATTCTGTTTTGAGCTTTTGCCACCATAACGCCATGCCATACAAGAAGAGTTGGGTTGGCGAGCCTGCGAAACTACCAGGTTTCACAGCTTACGGTCTGGCCGCTCTCTACCACACAACACGTTCAACGGTACCTCTCTGTTGTGGCAGCTAGAATGGATAATGTGGCTGTCGTGGTCGAGCAAGACGATACAGGTCGTGTGTTTCAAATACCCATCCAGCCAAATTGGCCGACCCATGGTACCCTACAGGTGAGAAGCCGTCGTGCACGACAGAAATATTATCCGAAGCCGTGGAATGCTGAACGGTATCACTATAGGCCTTCCGATCCAATACATCTTCCCCTCGGCATCATATAAACACCACACACACATGTCTGGAATCCCTATACCATGTTCTTTCCGACCTTTTCCTTCCGGCCGGGTACCCGACGAGTGTTTCTCCAGGTCAAATTCATTCCTTGGCGTGGAAACTAACATCAACTTAACCTACCTTGGTTACTCCAGATTACCTCGAGTACGTATATTCCCTAACCCCGCGGGGGTATGAATAACTCCTTGAATCATGTTTCAGGTATCAGATTTACAACGCTCTGCAAGCATTTTGTAGCTCTCTTTCAGGACTTTTAGCTTCTCGGGGTGCTTTGGAAGGTATATTTCCTTCATATCGCTAATTCCGCCGACAATGCTCAGCTTACTCACAAGGCGTCGGCGTTGGTGACGCATCTGCCTCGGCAACATATGCGCTCCTTTTGACAGTTTTGAAAGATACGTTCTCCCGGTTGACAAGTAAGTCGTCCCTGACTGCATCATTCAAACTCAACGATTCAATTCTGTCACGTCGGTTAGCCATCCTTGGAGCGTATTATTTCGGAACATCAATTTACCCAGAAACGAAAATGTTCCGATACCTTGCTGACGTGTTCAACGATGCTTCGACGGTCCTGGACACTATTGTGCCTTTCATCGGATCGATCAACCTGTCGAGGCACTGGCCCGCGCTTCCGTCGGGAGCTACGTTGCAAATAATCGTGCTGTGTTTAAGCGGTGGTATGAGATCGCTCTGTACGCTCGTGGCAGGTGGTTCAAAAGCCGCGTTAACAAACCATTTCGCGTCGCCACTGAGTGGCAAGGGAGATGTCGGCGAAGTCAGTGCAAAAGATGCGAGCAGAGAAACCGTTATTGGACTTTCTGGACTGTTGGTAAGGATCAGTCTATCGTCCGGTCCGCCCTATTGAGATGGGCTGCAGCTCGGCACACTTCTCATATCCCACGTTAATACCCGCACCTTGACGTATGCGGTGCTCTTCATCTTGGTCGGTGCTCATCTGCTATTCAATTACCTTGCTGTGCGTTCTGTGGTCCTGCGGACGGTCAACAGACAACGCGCATGCATTCTTTGGACCAGCTTTAAGGCACCAAATGGAATACTTGCCACGAGAGCGCTCAGCCCTGCCACTGTCGCTGCGAAAGAGATCCTATTTGGGTTCCCCAGTGATATTCGTGATGCATTCACAGGGCGCAGCATTGGTCTATGCATTCTTGGGACGTCCTTCCGCCGCATGACATCGCGGTGTACTGTGGAACACGTTACATCCGCCCTCCACGTTTTTGAAGAAGAACGCTATGTATTATTAATAGCTGGTGGGAATGGCCGTAGTCTACGCCGAGCTAGCACCTCGGTTTGCTTCAAGGACGGGTACCGCTCGATAGATCAACTTCAGGCCTGGATTCATGCTATCGAAGTTGCACGACTACTCTGCGATCGAGGAGACAATGCCGATCCGGTGGATGTCCTGCGCTCGACATTGTTGGCGGTTCGCGAGGCGCTCCCTGGCTTCGTTCGGTCTTTGGCCGCGGCGGGGTGGGAGACGGGAGACGATTCGATGATGTTTGGTTCTCCTAGCCATTTAATATTGGAGATAGATAAGGTTGCAAGGGACACGCATGTTGACGGCGAGGATAAGAAGAAGCGGTGACCCGTGTCAAGGTGGTACACGTTTGGACCCGACGAATACTTTTCTTGACCGCTGCGCTAGTCTGCCGTTCCCTGTGTCATGTTGCCATACCCCCAGAATCGGAATGATCGTAAACCGCGTGCATGTCATGCGGCTGTTTAAATTATAAAGACACGATGGTAAGGACAGTCGCTAACTCTCCTGTATGGTGTGCCTTCTAAGCAAGCAACATCGCTACTTTATAGTAATCCCATTATTTGCTGCGTTCATATGGTTCTCTACCCTCCTGGCGATGCTCCTGACGTGGCTCATCTCTGGGCAACCCAAATACGTATCCACGCAAGTTGCCGTGGCCTACATCTCTGATGTCGGCGCTTCCTTCCTAAAACCCCTTTTTGTCCTCGCATGTTGCCTCACCGGCCCCGGTCTGCTCCTCTCGCTGACGATCGAGCGTCTTCTCCGACACGAAGGGAGACTCCCCGCTGAACATCGCCAGCTCGAATCCATCTTTGGCCGACTCGCCATCGCCGGCGCCTTTATCGCCACGTGGGGGCTCGCCCTTTTATCTGGCTTTGATACGGGGCGGCACCCGACCCCACACAAGATCTTCCTCCTCGTCTTCATCGTCGGGGTCGCCCTCTCTTCCATCTTTACCGTGATCGAGTTTCGCTGGCTTGCACATGACTATGCAGAGCTCGCCGAGCTGAAGCGGGCGTACATCGCCAAGGCGGTGATTGGTTTGACCCTGGTGCTCTTGGCCATCGCGTTTGGGGTGGCGTCGTTTTTTGCCCCAAACGTCGGAGGGGTGATCGAATGGACGATCGCGTTCGGGTTTACGCTTTACTTGCTGACTTTTGCATATGATTTGCGTATGGCGAAGGTGACAGCTGGCCAGGCGAGCAAGGAGGAGATGGCCGAGATACCCAATTGATTGACGCCCCCTCAGACCACATTTATAGTTTATCATGAGATCATTATGACTATATCAGCCTATTCGAACCATACCATATCATTGTTTTATTACTTAAATAAATTTGTGTCCTCTGAATCACCTCAGGCCTCATGAGGATCAGAAGACAACAGAAGAATCGAGCATTTTTAAAAGTATAGTGAACAAGAAAAGGGCAGTGGTTGGTCTCCATCGACGCCAAGAAAAACTTGGCGACAACCCCAAAACATCATCGCTCACGCTCTGCACCCTGCAAATTCCCTCCAACTCTTCACTTCGTTTGGCACATTCCCCTCCTCATGGCCCAGCAACCCTCTTCCATCTTCCGCTTCAGCGCCTCTACCCATAACGCCGCACACTTGCCATTGTTCACCAACGGCAAACCGAAATCGACCGCGTTTCGACGTGCAACATAGTCCTCGTCTTCACGTCCCCTGCCTCGTCCCTGCGCAAGATTGATCACAGACTGGATTCATACTCGTCAAACACTTCGGGTAGACGACGCTTGTCCGACATGGGGAAGATGCGTTTGCAGGTCACGTGCGGGATCGTGGGTGGAGCTTGAAACCGAGCGAGTGGGATGTTTTGGCGATGAATGGGAGTTCAGGCGTGTTGGGCGAACCGCCGATGAGAACCCCAGACCGTGGGCGCGGAGGCTAGAAGCCGGTCGTAGAAAGTAGCGAGGCCCAGTATGCTTCATAGACGTCAGAACCAAAGGAGGCTACTTCACCCGTGCTCGCCATTTCTGAGGACGACGTACTCAATCGAGGGCATAAGAAAAGTACAAAAAGAGGACGCACCAATGCCAAGGAAAGGATCGGCACCACCTAATCGCGTCCAAGAGAATTGGGCAACCTTGATGCTCGTATAGTCTCGCTTCTCCTTCATCAGATCGATAGGCTCAGGTACGTTTAAACCAGTGATCGCTGCCGCCGCCGTCTCAATAAAGTTGTGCCTTGGACACAAAGGGAAACGATCGCGAGGCACGGAGGTTGCATTCGATGACCTTGAGCTCGTCCTCTTTGCCAGCTTTCGACGCGGGCTTCTTGATCACTTGGATATTGAAAGGTCCAGAAATTTCAAAGGCTTGAGCGACTCGCGATGTAAAAAATCGTCCTGTGGCCTGCTGAGGTCGCCTTCGCTCAATGTGTGAGGAGGAAGCACAAGAGTGGCATCTCCAGAATGGACGCCAGCGTTCTCAACATGTTCACTAATGGCATGCACCAGGAGCTGGCCCTTGTAAGTAGCGGCATCAACGTCGATTTCTTGAGCATTGAATATGAATTTTGTGATGACTACAGGGTGGAGAGGTGAAACTGAAGAGGCTGCGGTGAGGGTGTGAGAAAGCTCGGATTCTTCGTGCACGATGTTCATTGCGACTCCAGACAGAGCATATGAAGGCCGCACAAGGACAATCTTTGGAAACCTCGAGCGTTTTGATGGGTGTACCAAGGGCCTTGACGCCAAGGCGGTCGAGAATGCCCATCTTATCAAGGGCAATGCCAACATTCAAAGCGTTCTGACCACCAAAGGTAAGCAGAAGGTCGTCTGGCCGTTCCTTTTCCAAAACGTATGCGACATAGTCGGCAGTGATGGGTAAGAAGCAGACTTCTGAAGCGAGTTGATGACTAGTTTGCCAAGTGGCGATGTTTGGATTGATCAAAATGGCTTCGTCGCGGAGGGCTTTCATAGCTTGTGAGCCGGAGTAGTCAAACTCGCCAGCTTGGCCAATAGAAAGTCCACCACTGCCTACAACGACGACCTTTTTAACCTTTGGACGAGTCGTGGGAGAACCTTGGCAGATAATTTTCGGGCGAGCTCTGAGGGGGAGTTGAGGACATGTTCACCATCTTTCGGTGCGTATGAGCCGACAGCTGGCGCTGCGATTGCACGGAGAGGATGGGTGGGTGTGATGCGGTAACGAAGAGGGGTTGAGGAAAAATGGCGGGTAGAAGGGTGACGAGCGATGTTAAAAGACGGAAGTGCGCGTAGTGTGGAAGGCGATCGGGAAATGGTTTTAGTGAGCATTCTTTGCAAGGCTCTATTTCAATGGCAGAGAAGCGAAAATACGATGTCACTGAGGTATCTGAAATCACAATATCAACGACCGCGAAAACAGAGGAATTGACTGACTCGTAAATACGCTCAGCATAGGAACGCCACAACGAATTGTCCGTCTCTAGTCATGTGCCTGTATAAATCATAAAGACACGATGGTAAGGACCGGTCGCTAACCCTCCTGTATGGTGTACCTTCTAAGCCGCTACTTTATAGTGATCTCATCATTCGCTGCGTTCATATGGTTTTCTACCCTCCTGGCGATGCTCCTGACTTGGCTCATCTCTGGGCGATCCAAATACATCCACGCAAGTAGCCGTTGCCTACATCAGAGATGTAGGCGCTTCCTTCCTAAAACCCCCCTTCGTGTCGGAGAAGACGCTCGATTGTCAGCGAGAGGAGCAGACCGGGGCCGGTGAGGCAACATGCGACGACAAAAAGGGACTC
>JBBPNZ010000382.1:0-21336 GCA_038091195.1 Phylloporus rhodoxanthus | reverse complement strand
TTGGTTTCTCACATGGCCAGGAAATTAGTCTACTACAACGATGTCCCCGTCGGAAACATCTGCTGCAGGCTCGAAAATAAAGAGCTGTACTTGACAACCCTGGGCATCCTCGCCGTACGTCGTGATCTGAATCTATAGCCATTTGATGCTGATGTTGGCCTTTCAAGCCTTACCGATCACGCAAGTTGGGTTCCCAAGCCCTGCAGCGCATCATTCAGGCTGCATCTCTCCATGACAAACCGCATATCGCGCGCATATCCCTACACGTACAAGTCTCCAACGAGGATGCTAAACGGTTCTATGGAAGCCATGGTTTCAGCGAAGCTGGTGTTCATAAAAATTACTATAAAAAGATTACTCCGAAGGATGCGTGGATATTGGAGAAAACCATCAATCATGAACAATAGTTGTACACTCGACAATATGTATTACACGAACAGATGAGCGTCCTCTCTTGAAACGTATGTGACAAGTTCGAAAGTGGGAAATACGTATGTCATAATTTACAGTACGTATGCAAGGTGGGCACAGTGGCCATCACCGAGACACCTCGGCGATCAGGATGATATTAATAAAGGATATTAGTGAGATAACGGTTCGAACTGACAAGGCGGCCATCAGTCAACACGAATGACAGGTCACATTGAGGGAACTGACATGCTCAATAAGCCGCTTACGATACCTGGTTGTCAAGATACCTCCTCTTCGTGCCCGCAGTGTTTCACCAGCTGGAAGATGATGAGCAGTGTATTCAATCGATGATGAGACGGTCGATGTACCTGGTGCCTCTTCAATGCATCCTTCCGTGTGAAAGTCTTCCCGCAACCCCCATTGCATAGGAACGGCTTCTCACCGGAGTGTGTTTCTCTGTGGCGCTTCAAGTCATGCTGCCTGTTGAATGACAATGCACACAGATCGCATGAAAATGGCCGCGAAGGCGATGCTGGATATTGTGGTTGCTGGTACTGAGAATCGCCACGCCCGTAGTACGGGGAAGTCTGGTGATAGAGGCTGGGTTGCTGATGCTGCGCGGCATATTGTTGCCCTGGTACAGTGTAGTGGGGCACGGCATTTGATGCCTGTGGAGTGTGGTTTTGAGGTGGGTAACTTTGCCGTGGTTGAGGATAGGCGTTACTGGGTGTCGCCGCCATGTATTGGTTTGACACCGATGGCGGGAAAGACCCGGCATAGTCGTTTACTCCATACTGGGCAGATGTAGGCATGGGTGCTACATTGTGCGCAGTACCCGCCATCGATGGATAGGTGCCAGCAGCTGGCGCCCCTTGGTAGGCGTTTGAAGGTGCGGGATAGCGCGGTTGTTGGGTGCCAGTTGGCCATTGACTGGCTCGGTCAAGGTCAGTGGTAGGGAAAGAGTATCCACGTCGATCAGTCATGGTGGAAGTGGGAGGGGTGGTGTCCCAAAGCGCTGGGGCACTACGGTTCATATGTATTTTCGGGGCCACTGGAGCTTCATATAAACAGTGCATTGAGCGAGCAAATTGCCGGCACCGCAACAGGGTGAGTGCGGCACAAGCAAACATAACAGGTCGTAACTCCTTGGGCGAGATCTCGTCTGAGGTTTCCTGATCGGACAGTCACTACAAGTGTGCCTGATAGCGGACCTGATCTCGGGCGTTTAGCAGATGAGTTGAATAAGATGACCCTGACAACTTGGACACTAACCAAAGTAAGGCAGAGTGAGGAGATTGTTTTCTCATCAATGCTGCTCTCTGGTAACTCGTGGTTGACTCAACTATCAAGCCAGGATCGGACCCAAGTATGGATCCTTCTCAGCGGACATCGTGGCGATGCAGCTGGTCGAGCAGCTCGGGCTGCCTGGTACGGTCTGACAATTGAGACCGGTTTCTCAAATACCATGTGTGATAGCTAGTCCGAGTCTAGATCATTGGGGTTCTTCCCAAGGATGATTCGTATGGTGCAACCAACTATGGTTGAGCATAGCCCCGACAACTCCGTTATGATCGAACCTTTGACTTTTTTTCCCAGAGGTTCAGAGTCCGGGCATGTCACCATCCTACATGTTAGGTTCGCCTCGAGGTGAAGACATGGCAACCTCACATGCGTTCCGCCCACTGCGGGGTAGCTACCTAGCCTTGCTCATGACAGGCACGGTTTAGGCCCACTTTATTTAAAGTTATCGATAAAACTGCCAGCGGTGTGGGTGAAACATATGTGCACGCACCGAGCGGCGCTGCCGAGTGCTGATTTTGTGAGCAACATGACACCAGTCCGGTCGTGGCGTACCGCGATTGACTCCAGCCACCAGCCATAATACACGACGATTCGGCCGGATCGCAATGCTTGGTTTTCTCCCATCAGGGAATCCCAAAAAGGTTGATCGACGCAAATGACGTATGCCTGAATGGCCACCTTTCCGCTCTATCCGCTCTCTTGGCTTTCATGTCGAAACGCACCCCTCCCACCCCGTCAGTCTCTAGTAGGAAAAAGGCCAAACTTGCTTCAGGCCAGACCGTTCTGGACGCTTATTTCCGTGCTGCCAGTTCCACCAACGGCAGCCAGACTGCGGCAATAGCACCATCACGGCAGATTCGCAGGGATGTGTCTTCCGATATCGTTTCTGACGAACCATTTACCTCCTATGTGAGAATAGATGATACCAGAACGTCCAATGAATTATGGCAGGACGGACATGGGACGCAGGAAAACCCTATCCAGATCGATTTAGGAGACGACCTTCAAAGTTCGGTGCGGCCATCATCTCACGACCAGTCTGCATCTGCCCATGAACCTTGCGAGAATGCTACAGTGACTTTGTCAACAAGGCGTCGGACTGATTTGGATCTTGCTTTCCGTCCAAAGCAGCCCAATGTTGACTACAGTCCAGTTGCGCTGGATCCTCTGGCCTATCCTATCCAAAAATGCCCCTGGCCAGTTGACTCTCCGGCACCATACTCTTTTCTCGTTCATACCCTGGTAGCCGTAGCAGACACTCGCTCACGCATCGCCATCCTCAATGCGCTCACCAACACTTTGAGGTGTCTCATATTATATCATCCTGCGTCCCTGTTGCCGGCATTGTACCTCTTGTCAAACACTCTCTCACCCGCTTATTCTCCACTCGAATTTGGCATTGGAGCATCTGTCATCTCCAAGGCCGTCCAACATGTATCTGGTCTCACATCTACAGCCCTCCGGAGGTTGTATAACTCCTTTGGTGACCCAGGAGATGTCGCGTTTGAGGCTAAATCTAATGTCCGAACACTTGTGGCCCACTCGCCTTTACTCATCGAGACTGTATATCAATCCATATTGAAAATTGCCCAAATCAAAGGTCAAGGCGCAGCAAGGCAAAAGCAGTCTATCGTGGAGCGACTGCTTGTCGCTGCGGTGGGAGAAGAAACAAGGTTCTTGGTCCGCACGTTGTCGCAGAACCTGCGTGTCGGTGCTGTCCGAATGTCTATCTTGACAGCGCTTGCCAGGGCTTTGGTTTTGTCTCCGCCCACACACTCAGGCATACCCATCCCATGCGACTCATCGCTGCATGTGACATCGCAGTTCCTCGCCTCCATCAAGTTGCTACCGTCTGGAAAACAAAAGAAAAACGATGATCATCAACGTGACGAGCTTTTTCTCAAGTTTGCCAATGCCGAGGCCCTCGTCAAACAGGTGTATGTCCAACATCCCAACTACGATGACATCGTTGCTGCCACCACTGCTGGTGGTCTCGATGACCTCTCTGCGCGGGTCCCGCTCATCGTCGGTGAGATTACCAATGTCCCTGCTTCAAACCCTTGAGTGATTTCCCCGATCAGGTATTCCTCTCCATCCCACGCTGGGCTCTCCAACTCGGTCACTTGACGAGATATACGATCGATTGAATGATATGCCATTCACCGCGGAGTTCAAGTATGATGGTCAGCGCGCGCAAATCCACGCATCACAGGCCGCCAGTGATGATTATCCATTAGTCCATATTTTCTCTCGGCATCTAGAAAACATGACTGAGAAAGTAAGACACATAGCCATGTGTATACACTGATCAACTAATCCAGTGCTTCGGTCACAGTATCCCGATGTAGTTTTATTGGTCAACTGCATGTATGCAAGGACACCTAACTTGAAGTCTTTTATCATCGATTCGGAGATCGTTGCCATCGATCTAGACAGCGGCGGCCTCAGGTCTTTCCAAGAACTCTCAAATAGAGCCAGAAAGGACGTAGAAATTCGGGATATCAAAATCCCAATTTGCGTGTTTGCCTTTGATTTGATGTATCTTGATGGCGAGGTGAGTTTAGTTTCATTATTTTTCGTGGCGTTTTCACCCCACACATTATTTACATAGATCCTGTTGGAGCGATCGTTTCGGGAGAGACGGGATTTGCTAAGAAATCGGTTTTCGACCCTGACACCAGGGGGACCAGGCACTGCTCACTTTGCCCATGTCAACAGTTGTGAAAGTCAACAAGGGCGAGAATGCATCGAGGAGTTTTGGAAAAAAGCCATGGAAAGTCGCTGTGAAGGCGTCATGATCAAAGTTGGTTTCTGAACGGACTGATGTCACGCAGATTCTCATTCTTGAACAGGTTTTGGACAACCCCGAAAGTCTGGAAACTTCCGCGCCTCATAGGGGTAAAACTCGCAATCGGCCCTTGCTTGCTACGTACGAGCCTGGTAAGTAAGGTGTCTTTCAAGGTCAAACCGTTTGATTTTCTCAAACTTGTCAGACAAGCGAACTTCGGCTTGGCTGAAATTAAAAAAAGATTACGTGGATGGCCTTGGGGATACGCTTGATATGGTCCCTGTCGGAGCATGGCACGGAAATGGGCGCAAGGCAGGGTGGTGGAGTCCCATCCTGCTCGCTGTCTGGGATACCACAAAGGAAAAGCTTATCGCTGTTTGCAAATGTATGTCAGGTAAGGTTTATCGCATCACCGCTTGCGTGTATGGGGTTAATATATTTCTCAGGATTTTCCGATGCATTTTACAAAGTATGACCAATTGAATTCCTCCTGGATAAACGGTTGATGAGGAATGTTCAGGATCTTACCTTGAAGTACCCTGAAAGTTCCGACAATTGCACATACCATCCATCAGAAGAGTCCGAATTTGGAGGTTGAGTGCTATCTTTGATGAATCTCGAGTCTGAACCCAACGATTTCCTGGTCTAGGTTTTAAACCTGACGTTTATTTCAAGCCTCGTGAAGTCTGGGAAATCCGAGGTGCAGAGTGAGCACATCACAATATTTTTGTGTTTCCCTGTTGACTGCGATGATCAAGTATCACACTCAGCCCTGTTTCCTTGGCCGCACTGGGTGAAGTATCGTCGACAAGAGGTTTAAGCTTGCGGTTTCCTCGGTTCGTTCGTGTTCGCGAAGATAAACATCCTGAGAGCGCCACCACGTCTCAATTCCTCGCTCAGATCTACCGCGATCAAGAAAGCAGAGGTAAAGATGCTACAGGCGCCGACGATATGGATCTCATGGACGTGGATGTGGAGGAAGCACATATGGAAGATGAATCAGATGGCTGAGCCACAGCCATGTCTTGTCATACCTACTGTACTACATTCGAGCTACCGACAATATTATTGACAAATGGATCGCAGACCACGTCCTTAAGCCGCTGGCCAAAAACTGGTGATGATCGTAAGCGCTTTATGGTACGTACTATCAACCAGAAACGCAGTATCAATAACCTGCTTCAACTTGCCACTCAACAATGCATCCTTCCAATCGCTATCTCTCTCCTCTGGGGGTAGTAGTCCCTGGAGATGAGCATAGGAAACGAGAAGTACATACTTGATGGTAGGTACCGGTGGTTCTGAAGCAGATTTTTGAGGCTGGTGTTCACTGCAGAGAAGTTGAAAAACGTCTGAACACGCCACGTGCACAAGCCGCGACGCAAGGCTAGATCCTGTCCGTCCAACGTCGGTGTCCGTGGTGGATGGTATGGCCTCGGAATCACGGCGCGATCCACGCCTTGGGAGAGGCCTGGGTCGGGGTTTGCTCCCTCCGGTGATAGACGGCGAAGACGACAGGAATTTTTGGCATACTGAGATTTTAAAAGCGAGAATTGGGATGGACTTGGGCAGACCTTCCATCAAGTTCTGGACGATCCGGGGAGAGCAAGTATATAAACGAGTCGTCAGTGTTGCAGCAAACATCGGACCGTCGAAAGATCCCGAGAGAGAAAGATTGATGAGCTGCAAGGCACTTCAATGTATACACTGAATGCCTCCGAGATCATAAAAAGACATACAAGTGCCAATAGTTGAGTGGCCATGTCACGACGCTCGCCGTCATCCTGGTCAACTGCATGAAAGACGATATCGAGTGGAGCACCCGCTTCCCATCGAGGGCCAGTGCTTCCTCTCGGAGGAGGGATCTGTGATAAAAGCAGCAGGGAGAACTTCTCTGCAGCGACATAGTGGTCATTTCCGAGTTTGTCTAAGGGGTTGATCCTTACCTCCAGATTTCTGAAAATTGAGCAATTCGTCCTTCTCGAACATGGATAGCAGCCACTGAAGGACTCGCCATGCGTGTTCGGCGACTACTACGGGTGCATCGTGGCCTTGGCCTTGGCCAAGGTCAGCGTCTTGGACGTCGTAGGTGCGTCTTCCACGCTTCTTCCTCATATCCTGAGACAAGAGCTTTTTGCGCTGTATGAATCCATCCTTGAGTATAGCCCAACAGTTTCTGCAATCCTTGATACATAGGGACTCCCGAGCAACGAGCGAGTCTTCGTCATGGCAGTTATCACTCGACCCAGTCGGTAGCTCGCTGTCAGGGACATCTTCCAATGGATATCTTGGCAGAGCTCTAAATAAAGAGCCGGGAGAATTCGTAGCAAGGAAGGAGAACAGGACACGCTGAGCGGCGTCGGAATCAACCACTGAAGGAAACAATGATGTGTTGGGGAGGGTAGGTTTCAGTTTGGTGGGTGAACCTTTGATAGGAGAAGGAGGGGGCTCGTGTTGGTTAACTTGGTCTGTGGTAGGCGGGAAAAGAGCAATGTAAAGGAGTTGGCGAACGTAGTCACTATTGAAATGCGATGAGTTTGAGAACTAATAGGATCCAAGGAGACTTGCGCGGGTGGTTTGAAGGACGTGGAACGCAATTGGTCCAAGACTGCTATACCGGATTCATACTGACCTTCCTCAAAGCAGGTGTCGACCAGACCACGCTGGTAAATAGTCATCTCACGTTCTTCATTCTCGGTAGCCATCTAGAAGGAACTTGGAGGGATGCAAAGGCGCATTGAACGGGAACGCGATGCACGTGACAACCAGCGGCACACTGCAGACACTCACCGCTCGGTGGGGTAACGAGGGGTAATTCATCCCAAACTCAGTGCTAGCCAGTGTTTAAATGATACGCAGCAGTTGACCAGAGCTATATTTGTCCTGAAACATTCCCATCGAGAACAACTCGCGACAAACGGAAGGTAAGATCTGGGCATGCTCGGTATTTTGGTCCATCGTCACTGAGACATTGCCTCGCAAACCAGAATCTGATACCGTTGCTGCACACCGATGTGAGTGCTGACAAATTCGTGCTCTCTTGAAAACTAGTGACCAAGCACAGAGATAGGTGAGTTCCGTTCCTTGTTACCACCCAGCTCCAATGCTGCGTATTGATGCACAGTCAGTTCACTGCGCTTTTGCCTGCTGTTGAATGTTTCGCCCACCAACAGGCCTAGTACGTTACTTGCCGAGGCAATTTCAGCAAACTATGTCCACGGCCACAAGTGACTTTGGGTCACGTGGACCAGTTGAAACCGCAATACACGACAAGGTGAGGTGCATATCCCGATCAGCACACCAAGAACGCCTTCCAAGCCATTTTTTTAGCTCACAGCTCTCCTTCAACCTTCACGACTCACCATTACAAACGAATCCCACCTCCACCGCCATCATGTTGCCATGAGGGCTCAAGGTGGGGGTAATGGTGAAACACGTCAGTCTCGCATTTCTAGACGTCGTCAAATAATCCACATTCACGTGTTGGATGTATAGATTTCGCGGTGCAGATCACTTCAGAAGCATTCAAAGGAAAGGTACTCGTGTCCTTTCCACTTTCAACATTCTAGTTCATCTATTTTCTCAGACAACTTTGCAAAGGCACCGAATAATTTACTCTGCGCTGTCAGACGAATTTGCTCAAGGTCTCCATGCGCTCTCCTTGAAAACAAGGATCCCCGAGGAGGCACAGCGGTTGGCTGCTGGACAGGCGGAGTGATATTGGTGAAATATGCGGCCTCTCGTCAATCATGTTTAATTAATACACTGTCCAACCACAAAATTGTCCTTATGGCCGTTACCCTTACCCCCAATTACATTGCGATTCTCAAGCCCTTGAGTTGTTGAACGTCAAACACGCCTTTCTGGCAATGCTGTTTCGCCTATCCTGCCCTGCAGAGCTGAATTGTCAGAAGACTCAGTTGGTCTTGATGCGAACATCAAATGTTGACTCCGGTTGATCCGCTGCAGCCAATCCGGATGTCCATCCCACTAATGCTATCCGGGCCACCATATCCTTGCAGTGCTACTCGCCTGTTTTCCTCTCACATTTCGGTATGGAACACTTCGTTTCTTTGCACGACTATCATACGGCAGGTGTGCTGTTCTCCGACTATTCTCGACCATGATGGAGTCGAGGATCATCATCATCGGCTCACGCACAGCAAAAGTACTCCCGGCGACGATCAAGGACGGTTGCTACTAGCAGGGAAACATCTTGGTAACCGCGTCCGTGTACCTCCCACTTCCACTTTCCCGCAGTGCGATAGTTCGGAAGGGGCTGGACACTCTTTCATAACGAATTACTCTCGTTGTCTTTGACTATCACGATCGCCGTGCAATGGTCATGTTCCGTATATAAACCACGGACCTGTTCGCAACATTTTTCCCTCCTCCAATCTTTTCTGCTATTCTTATGGCTGACCGTAAAATGTATCGAGAGGGTGTTCGGCCGACGCTCCCTTCTGTTCGAGATTTGTTCCGAGGTGAACCTCCTTCCCTGCTTGGGAGCTGTAGATCTGACATTCTTCATGCAGATGAGCTTTCTCGTTCAGCTAGACCTCCTGCCAGCCAAACCCCTCCGTGGATCGTTCCCGGCCCCCAAAACTATGACCGATCGTTTACTCGAGCTGAATGTCGTCAAGACTATCAACTAGATGGACCCGGCGTCCAGGTGCACCCATTCACTTGCTCCACGCCAAGACTAATGTCCTTTACAGCGCTCTACAACTTCGGCCGCATGCTATTCACCTTCCACGCAACAATGCTACGATACTCGTACCGCATCTCGTCCCTCCCCCCTTGATAATTTATCACCATCTATGATTCAATGTCATTCACAACGCCCTCCTCAGTATCACGCTCGTTCTACTTCCCAGACGGATCAACCTGCTGCGTCCCACGATCAAAGTACCTCACCAGGGTCTCACACATATTTAAATTTGGCCGCACACTCTTATAATTATTCCTATACCGCCTCGGGAATTCCTACACGGGCCTCAGGGGCATGCATAGAGGGTTGCATCCGGGATCAGTACAATGATTCTATGATTGTGCAGACTGTATCAGAAGCTCGACAGCCTTCCGTGCCCTCTTCTTCGTTGAAGTACGAGTGTGGCTATTGCGGCAAGGGATTCACTCGGCCTAGTAGTCTCAAGGTATGCAGTGTCCCCTGTGTCTCTCTTTATGCTGAACTTGTCTGCTAGATCCACCTCAACAGTCACACGGGAGAGAAACGTGAGTGTCCTCGCCATCATTCAACATCTGAAAGCCTGACTCCCGGGGTATTCAGCCTTTACTTGCACCTTTGACGGCTGCGGGCGCAGCTTTAGTGTGCTCAGCAACATGCGCCGTCACGCACGAGTACACGCGGAGCCCAGTCGCCACCGAGAAAGCTCGAGCGACGAACACAGCGACAGGCAGTAAAGCCTACAGGCCTGGGGCCTCGCATACGCTTCACGATCCGTCCCTGCATTCACCCAACGATACAACCACCACTATTCATTTATCCAAAACCTCAGGATCTCCATGCCTGGAGGCAAAACCACCCATATGCCCCATTGTAGCCCACAGCCATTTCTTCCTGTCACGCATTCTCTCTCCCGAGGGTGTATCCGATCTCTGCTCGCTATCTACGCTATTTATTGACCGTGTAGTTATCCCCCTGCATCAGCTTATTCGCATCCGGTTTCGTTTACAACTATTCTGTTTGTCGTACGTATTGATAACTAATATCATGTAGATGTTTCTGTGAATACTCTCGTTGAGCCTGTGCTACTGATGCGGCCTTGCCATTCGTAACGCCTTCAGAAATGACGCCGCTGTTCGGTTGCAATCAGCGGTTTCTTGCTCAAAAGGAGTAGTTTGAAAGGCAGCCCGATCACCTAACCATCTCGGGCGTGTTGCTTCTCGGCGTTTTCCTACCGACTGCGCGCGCTATCCCCCTCACCACCTGGAGACCTGTCACGGTCTGACAGCCAAATCGCGAAACTTACTCTCCGGTGAGGCGTCTAACACAGCCGCATTTTCATTTGGCGGCTCGAGTAATGCGAGGCAAGTAGTTTGAGACGCGGCGAGGGAGAGTATGTCACGTAAATTACGGTATCCCGATATCATGCTTCCACCACGCAGTGGCGATGAGCATGCCCCGTCCAGACGCAAGACCTCTCTGGGCTTAGTGTCCACCCTGATGGATGCCGAAAACGTAAAACGAAGAACAAATATGATTTAATAGTCCGAGCACGTCAGTGTCTAGACGACCGCATGGAGTGAAAGGCAAAGAAGAGATAACCAACGACGCAAACTGTCACAAATTCCGCAGATCATGTTGTCATACCCTCATCACTGCAACGAGGTCCACGCCACATAACGCAAACGGCGTCATCAAACCATCCCGTCACCCCCACTCAAATTTGGGGTCCATCGCACACGCTGTTGGCAGGCTACAAAGAAATGGCACGGCCTTTACCAGTGTCGCAGACGCTACGAAAGCGCGAGCGGCCTCGCTCGCGCTTTTCACCATTGTTCTCATCTTCAAGTTCATCAAAGGCTTGATCAGCCCGGGTATAGTTAACCGCACGGGGGCTCTTGTGCGTAAAGCCTGCAAATGCAAGAGCTTTGCGGACGTTGAGAATCTCTTCTCCATGAACCACATCTCGCAAGAGAGGATCTTTAGTAGCGTTTGCAGGCAGACCATTGGCAGGAGCCAGAGGCTAGGAAGCAACGTGTTTGATGAGTGTGCACAGGACGTATAAATGAATGAACGCATGCCTCTGGAGGGATGTCAGAGTCAAAATGTCTCGTATCTGCAGGACTTGTCAATTCTGGGCGGTACGGTGCGGGACATCTGTGAATATTGCCCCAGTCAATGCCTCTGAACCATGGGTGGGCCTGTTATCCCCGACACCGTTAGCACGTAGACGGAGTGGCGTGGAGAAGACACGCCTTGATCATTTCTGCCCCATCATTTGTTCGAGAAGCCGATATAACGAGGCCGCTGCGGCGCGCCTGAATTGCGAGGGAATCAGACCGAAAAACTGATGCGGACGCCTGGCTACCAAGACGGTCTTCTGGTTCGCAAAGTAATCCTTTCATCAAGCTGATGCCCTCATGCGAAACATGAGGCCGGGAGGGGAACTTGAGTGTCTGCCTCCAGTTGAGGATTTTTTGGCGAGTCACATGCCGCTAGGAAAAAAAAATTGGTCACTCCGTTTCTAATCCTGTGCTTATCGAAGCCAACCACAGGTGATACGTACGGAGTTGCTCATGAATGGAGGGTGTCTATGCACCAACATACAATTAGCGACGTGAACGGAACCGCAATCAACCGATTCCTTACCCATACAAGCATTCAAACATGATCACGCCCAAACTCCACCAATCGCATGAAAAAGAATAGCCGTTACCTCTGATAACTTCGGGCGACACTGACGGCGGAAAATGGAGGAGTCATAAAAGGGTAAAGGCAAAATATCTTACTATACGAGTTGGTACCGCATCTTGGGGTCAGAATGGAAGCTTCAACGTACATGCTTGGACTAGAAGAAAAAGAGCTTACACGGAATACGCTAGCTGCAGTGTGGCGAGAGCGTGAGGGCCATGGTAGCGCGGAAATGGAAAGGAGTATGGAAACCATCGTACCTTCTTACGATTCTTTTCGCGCCAGGTGAAGATACCAGCCTGACCATCTCCATTTCCCAGAAGCAGTTCGATATCTTTCTTGTCCATGCGCCTTGTGCCCATGAATGCATTCCCATCGTTGAGGTCGATTCCGTGCTTATGCAACAATTGCCGTCGTTGTTGTTCGTAATCTGTCCCGAAGGTATCAATTAGAGCCTTATCATGTAAATGTGAAAGGTGGGATACATGACGTGTCATGTGCCCAGTGGAGATCGGTGCTGTCAAAAGTTGGTAGGTAAGCGTTCAACCCAAGCAAGGGGAGCCAGGTCCCCGTTTCGTTCGACCAATACTAACGCGAGCCCAAAGTCACTGAGCCGGATGTGTCCCTCCGGATCAAACAGAAAGTTCTAAGGGAGCAACCCAGATATCCGTTTAACAAAGAACGGACCTTAATTGCCAAGAATCGAGAGCTCACGTCAGGTTTAATATCACGATGAATAAAGCCAAGTTTGTGGCATGACTCGATGGCGAGGACCATCTGGAAATAATGCGGTCCATCGCGAACAGCATGTGGGATGGGAAAGACGAACCTCGGCAACATAAAATCGGGTAAAATCTTCCTCGAAAACGTCCCTTTCTATCAGAAGATTTAGGAGATCTCCACCACCCATATACTCGAGTACCTAAATTTATTATAATGAAATTGAAATGAATTAGTGATTGTTCTCGATTAGGCGGTGTAAATTGGGCGGTGGTGATAGAGCTACTGACCAGATACAGGTTGTCACGGTCCTGGAAGCTGTAGTACAACCTGACAATCCACTCCGCTGCACCTGGAGAGGAAACCAATGATGCGGATTTGAGAATGTCGCGCTCAGCACGGACGTGGCCTTCCTGCCCTTTGCGTAACATGTCCGTTTTGCGTAACTATTGTGAAATGAAACGGTGGGATAAATACATTTGGCAGATATGAAATGAACAACAGAGATAAATACCTGCTTCATTGCAAACAGCTGACCGGTGTCTCGTTCTTTAACGAGAGACACGACGCCAAAAGCTCCTGTGGGGTTAAGATGAAAATGATAATAATATCAAATTCATGGTTGGTACGAACCATGACCGATAGTCTTTAGTTTGACGAAAGCAGTCACGTCAACTTTTCTGCGACGGTCACGCAGGTAATCTGTTTCGTTTTGGCGCCAACGAGAGCGAAGTTGTTCTTTCTGTTCCTCGGAGAGGTTCATGGCGATCATGTCTTTCTCCATGGCGACCCTTCTCTGTTCTCGAGACGGGGGCTGCCGAAGAAGAGGAAAATATAGATTCTCAAAGTAGATCCGGGCAGACACAGCCTTTTCGAGCGTAGCCAGCGAAGGAATGATCGGCTTTCTCTGTGAGGTGGCTAAAGAAGGCAGGGGAGTGGAGTCCGGGGGGTCGTCCTCGTGTGCGCCTAGCTCTTGGTGTGGGACGAGACCACGGGACCATCGGATTGTGGAGTTGCCAGGGCCTCCTGGGAGGCCATCGACACGGGAGGAAAAGGGGAGGTTTTCCTGCGCGGCTGTAGTCAAGGTCGACGACGCGGGCGTACTGAGACCGTTTACTACCCGCAGCGGCGGTGATTGGCCATCAGGGGAGGGCTTTAAGGCGTTGACAACATCGTTGATGGCCTTTGCCCTGTTGTTGTGTCTGACACGGGATTTGATTGGCAAGGCCCACCGCGGATCTGTAGCTGGAAGGTGAGGAAGAGGGGAAGGGGGAGAGAGAGAAGCAGACCACCGAGCTTTCCCATGCCGTCCGGGCCCCATCGGGTGAGAAGAGCCTCTGCCTGGTCTGCATCCGAGGCGTGTATGAGATGCCTGTGGGGGAGTTATGAGGGTGCGGGGGAATTGGATGGGACGCACACGAATCCGGTCGGGGAGGAGACCATGTCCTTGGATATGCGGGGTATCTTTCTGGACGGGGAGTAGAATATTCTGGATGGGTTTGTGGGTATCATTGCAAGGAGGTCGTAGAAACCGCCGTGGACGAGGGCGTCGGTGGACGCCATCGGTGTCGGGGAGGAGCGCGGATCAGATAATAATAATAATAATAATAATAATAATAAATAATTAAAGTAAATAAATAAATAAATAAGTTGAACTCGTCCAGATTGCATGGTTCTGGTTGTTTAATAGACATGGATTGGATCTCGTTTCTGATTCCTCCGCTGACCCATTTATCCCTCACTCCCGATCGTACTCGTGTCCTTCTCCTCGCCCTTGCCCTGCGTTCACCACACCTCGTGCCCGGTCTTCATGTTCTCCTCGTTCATACAACGCCCCTGATTACATCGCCTCTGCCTACCCGCTCATTACCTGCTCCTCCGCGTGCCGCTTCATACTTATAAACCCAAATTTTCTTCTTTCATTGAACCATAATATTCTTTCCTTCCTCTTTTGCTATCTCCTTAACTTACTATGACCAGCCCGAGGGACGATCGTTTGTACGCTACTGCTTCCAAACCGCGCGGGAGCCCTCCCGGTGGGGATTCGCAAACTAGTGGTTTCTTTCAGACGGGACAGGGTGGGCGAACTGTGCTCCCTCCTCTTTCTTCAGCTTTTCCAACCTCACGTTCTCCAGGTCTGTTTTTTTACGTGGTGTTCATCCAATGTGCTCAACCTGTTGGCTCCCGCCTACAGGGCCCGCAGACTACCCTAATCAATACTCGCAGCCGCGCCCATCTCCTCCAAAGCAGGAACACATCCAGTCCACTTTCCATCAATGGCCTCAATCCGCAACACGTCCGTCCTTCCTTCCCTCTCTCCCTTACTCCCCCTCATCCAGAATCACCCAGCCACAGCGCCTCCACAACACTCTTCGTCCTATTATGAGCACTACGACAGATACCCACACCCCGCATACTCTTACCGCACCTCAACCATGCCCGCAGATCCCCAAGCATCTCGCAAGCTGCCTCCACTCAGCGTCCCTCCTCCCCAGGTGAGGGACGACCGCTGGCAAAGCGCCAATTATGGTTCAGTTGGTCCCCACCTCCCCGCCTACACTGACATTCGCTCCCCAACCGCAACCTATCCTACCGAATACGCTCCGTTCCCCCCTCATACCTCGTATTCCTTTCCTCCCGTCCCCGATCCACGCAGTCATCCCCCTCCCATCCATCATTTATCAATGGGCAATGTATATCCATCAGAACGTGGAGTTCCTGCACATGTCGAGGCCCATGGTCCTTCTCCCTACGCTAGAGGCCAAGTGACAAACAGTGTGCTCACTCAAGAACCTACTTCGGTGCTGGTCTCCGAAGAACCCGTCATAAAAAAGAAGCGCAAGAGGGCTGATGCCGCCCAGCTCAAGGTCTTGAATGAAACGTATGCTCGCACAGCATTTCCATCCACTGAGGAACGTGCCGACCTGGCGCGTAAACTCGACATGTCCGCTCGAAGCGTTCAGATATGGTACGCTCCCTGAGACCTTGCTCTGACAAAGCTGACACACGAAACAGGTTTCAAAACAAGAGGCAATCAATGCGGCAGACCAGCCGCCAGATCGCGGCTTCCGCGACCAGCGGGACCTATTCGATTCCATCTCAACCCACCGATGCGTACAGCAGCAACCAAAGCCCCTCTACTCTTCCAGCGAATTTTGCCCCTCGCTTGGACTCCCGTTCTGCGGCAGGTCCTGAGAGTCGGGCAGCTGGGCCAACTCGTCGCGACGATGATTCTCGCAAGTGGGGTAGATACTGATCTCGATCGTTTTGACATCTTGATTTCATCTCTTGCTAGATTCTCGTATACAATTCATGTCACTCTTTGGAATCTTTGCATCTCAATATTCGCCAGGACAACGATCATTCATTATCATGGCTCTAACTTACACGTGCACCAATGGGCCCTTAATATTGTACATGTTATACATTAACGCATCATCGACGAACCCGATTGTTTTGCTTTTTTTGTACTGAATATAGTCCTCGGTATGACCGTAGCGCCTTATGTACTTGTCACTAGATTTTTTTGGGTTCTGGTACGTACTCGGAACCAGGGAAACATGCTAACGGAGCTCCGCTGCTTGTGGGATAAGATGCCTGGTTTCAGTCTCACTAGAAGCTCTCCAGTACCACCAAGGGGTGGTGATGTCTGTACGTTTTTGGAAATAGCATATCGGTGAACCTAAATCTCGAAGAACTCACCTTGCATACGGCGGGCGAGATAGATTGACGACATCGATAAGATACCCGGTGTTTCACGCGGGTCCGCCCTCCTTTGTCGTGTTGACAGAAACATGTTCGTCTTTGCAGGGAGAAGTAAAGCGTACACTGCACGGCGGACGAGAATAGTCACGGGCGGTGGATGGGGGGGATTGGGCGACTGATGGGCTGTGCAAACGAACCGCCTCCTTCCCCAGGTCTTCTCGGGGTGTTTGCGTGGCTCGATCACGTCTTCGGTCGACGAGCGAGCAAACTCAACTCGCACGTTGACATGACTACTGTGGGAGTGGCCGCGTTCACTTGGGTATGCTTCGTTAACCCCATCCGTCCCCGGGCGTTCATTTCATCAAAGTTAGCAGGTCAAAAAATAGCAAACACCCGGTGTCCCGTTTTTATTCAAAAAAGGGTCGTTGGCGTTGATGGAGCGGCACAAACGTACGATCGTCCATGTGTGGCGGATACAAATGAATTTGTGGCGATCATAATGACTATACCGAGGGCGGTCCGTTGGACACGGATTCGGGGGAGACTGAGCGGCGGACACTAACCGCCCAAATGCGCCATAACCGCATCTCGAGAACAAGGCGGGCAAGTCGAGTTCGTAAAGTCCTCCCTCGTACAATCCACACAAATTTTTTTCACGATTCCTACTGAAAGAGGCAATCTTGGATCGTCGCCGATGCTTCCGCGGGCAAATGCCGAACGGTCCCCGGCCACTGCTCCCATCCCATCTCCTCAAGGATTATCGTCACTGTCCGTATCATCCGGCTTGGGCCCTCCATAGCTAAGCCACGCCAACTTCCTCAGCCTCCTTCTCTCCTCCTGTATCTTCACCTGGTTGCGAGTCAATTTCTTCTTCTTCTTGGCAACACTGCCGTTGGCCGCAGTACCGCCATCTTCTGCCCCGCTTGCCACAGGCGTTGCAGCATTCGACACAACCGGACTTGTCACTCGCGAGCGAACTGGGGTATTGCCTCTACTTCCCCTCGGCGATGTCACATCACCCAGCGTGTCCTCAATCACGGCGGCTTTTCCTTTATGTGTCATGCGCCCTGCCTCGATTTGCCAGATTTCAGAGCCTGAGTTGGTCAAATGAACAAAAGGGTCCGCGCTTCAACGTATTACGCACATAGTGAGGAGACAAACTCGTGGTTGTGGGATATGATCACCTGCGTGAACTACATCAGATCGGGGTCTATGCAAACAAAGTAAAACATACAACGGCGCCAGTCCAGTTCTTGATTGCAACCGCAAGCCCACCCAAGGCCTCTCGATCCAAGAAGTTGGTGGGCTCGTCCAGCACGCAAATCTACACAAGAATCCTCAGAGGTGCCTCTGACAATGTCTCGTGCCACACACCTGAGGGTTACTCCACAAACAGGCTGCAATCACGAGTTTGATCTTCTGACCTGTAACCGAACAGTCAGCCGAATTGCGTTATCATCTCATGTCTTACCGCCAGAGAGCCCCGATATCTCATTGTATTGTGCAATATCTCCATCAAGCCCAATATCTTCCAAATGTTTCCGCACGAGGTCGGCACGCGTTTCTCGCGCACCGGCGCCCTCTCTGGACGATTCCAGATCATCGAATTGTTGCACCACTTTTCCATATCCTTTGGCCAGAAGCTGATCTCGCGGAACCCAGGTGTTCCACTTGTGATCTAATCCACGCCACTTGATCTCGTACCGGAGTGACTTTTTGAGCTTTTGACGTCCCATTATAAGCTAAGCGATCCAATCAGCCGGCCATGTCTCACAGTCATATTTGCTCGATCAAACCTCGAGTTTGCGCTTTGAGCCATCTCTTCCCACCCACTCTTGCTCAAAAAGGGCCAACTCTTCATCCGTCAACACACGGGTAACTTTCTCAAGAACTTCTCCTGATGGCGTGGCACAATCATATCGTGAGCACATTGACCGATCAAAGTTAAGTTGCCACCTACGATCGTGGCCGTCCTGGAAACGCCATTGTATGTAACCGATGGGTGTTTTCTCCAGATGACGTTCTGTTCATGTGTCGTAATTCATTTATTGGAGCAAAAGGAAGTGAGAAGACTGACCGATGTGATGGGTTGCATGCTGGGATACGTAACCTACCCGGAGTGCTGGGTGCTTGTACACCGTGCCTTGTTGAGGGACTGTCTCTCCCTGAACAGATAGGAGAGCGTTCAATCAATGTATTTTGGGCGTGCACGTTCACGTACAGTTAATAATTTGATCAAAGTTGACTTTCCGGCGCCATTAGGTCCGGTGATACCGACTCGACTGAAGCGGAAAAGAAGTTGGTTGTGGTGGGCAGAGCAACAACGGCGGAAATGAAGGGTTACCTTGAGAGAGATAGCGCGCAGCTGACGTTATGTAGACTGGGCGTCGACCGCCCGGGGTAAGTGAACGTACAGTTCGACATCTTGAGGATGGCACGTGTGTTGCTTCTGACACCCATCAAGGAACCAGGAGGAGGGAATGCGAATTTAACGGAGGTGGCCTCAAGAGTATAGTACGCCCTAGCTTCGGGGTGTTTTTCCACAAATGCAGAAAGGTTTCCAGGATGGTAAACGAGCTGAGACGAGCCATGTTAGTTCCCCGACGGTGAATCAAAACGGAGTAACCACCTTCTTTGATTCGTAGTGAATGATGTCCGTCGTGACGTTATCCAGAAATCTAGGAGCACCCATCAGTCCCTCTCAGGAGTACATCATGATCGATACTCACCCTGAATCATGACTGACCATAAGACATGTGACGTTCCTTTGGGCAACGAGCCATTGTTCTAGCCACTGCACAGAAGCGCGATCAAGCTATAGATCGAGGAGTAGATTAAACGGGGAAAATGCCCGAGATAACGCAACTCGACGTACATGGTTCGTGGGCTATTTGCAATGTTAACCATTAACCCTAGGGTAAATTATTAATGAAGAAACAGTTACGGACCTCGTCGAGAAGCAACAAGTCGGCATTGAACAGCATCGCGCGCGCTAGCTCCAGCTTCATTTTCCAGCCCCCTGAAAGTCCGCCGACGATGTCGGCCTGCCGAGTATCATCGAAGCCAACCTCAAGGAGCTGATCCCTGATCTTCGACCTTGGAATATCCTTGAGCGATGCATCTGGGCGAGTGAGCGATGCTTTGAACGATGTATTTGGCGAACTGCCTACCCGAAGCTACAAAGTCCAGAACGGACAGATTGGTGTCTTCGCCTTGTAGCGAATGTTCTACCATAACACAGCGCACTTGATCCAGCGGTGGAAAGTTCTCCACCTTCCCATCACGTAGCTGACGCATGAGCGTCGACTTCCCTGATCCATTCGCGCCAAGAATACCGTATCTTCGCCCACGGAAGAGACGGAGGGTAGTGTGCGAGAGAAGCAGGAGTGCACCGTATGCAAGCGAAAACAACGTATCGCACAGCAGCTCGCCTTCTTCCTCGGAGCCTCTTTTTACAGTCCCATCTTTCGCCTTGCAGAATGGCTGGTCAGCAGCCATGCAAAGAAGAAACGATAGTGAACCTACCTGTTCGACGGCACGTAGATGTGAACGAACCCTCTCTGCGAACTTTGTTGCTTCATCCTCTCCTGACCATGGCTTCATGTATAGACCGACACATCTATTCCATTGGGATTTTTCAAGGAAACGTTTCTGATAGACAAGATCCACTACCAAGGATGCCTGGAATTGAAGGGACGCCGTCAACAAGGCATGCCTCGCCGCCACAGGTTGATTGGGCTCTGCTGCAGACCGCACAACAAGGGCATCACCCAGTAGAGTGAGCAAGATCTTGAACGTCTCGGCTCTCTCAGCATCTAAATCACGTGAAGGAGCAGCACCATTGGATGATGCTCCCGACTTCAACAGCGTGTTTAGCGCAGTATCCGCAAAAGCGCGGACCTAGAGAGCTGATAAGATAGTACACGACATGGCATCTTTGAAACTCGACTGCTGACCTCGGGGAATGCAGCACTCTCTGCGATTTTTTGGACGCCGTCTACGAGAGGGCTCAGATACCGTGCGGCAACCTGCGGGCTTCTGACGAGCTTCACAAGGTTGTCAATGACTACCACCGTGCGCCGCTGAACCTCCATGCTCCGGTCATTCAGCGCTCGCGTAAGCAACGGGACGAGAACCGCAAGGGCGGGCGCAGTCACCTCGGCAACAAAGGTCGTCGACGACAGTGCCTTGATGCATGCAGGAACGGTATCGGGGTTAGACATGCATTTGACCAACGCGGGTACATGAGGTGTTAGATCCGGGTTCCCAAGCGTGTTGCAGAGTGATGTAGCGCACTTGACAGCCGAACTGGCAACCTATGGCATCGTCAGCACATACTGAAATCCCAGAGCGCTCCTCTGACAAGTTACCTCTTTCTTGGTGTCGTGCATT
Organism: Phylloporus rhodoxanthus; assembly: GCA_038091195.1. NCBI lineage: Eukaryota > Fungi > Basidiomycota > Agaricomycetes > Boletales > Boletaceae > Phylloporus > Phylloporus rhodoxanthus. Next base: position 640 of record JBBPNZ010000382.1, on the reverse strand, counting down.
GCAAGCTCGACTTTGGGGAGTATGTGCCCCAACTCATTGGCCACGGATTCTTTGGCGGTTGCCACGAAACTTTTGAGTGCGTCTAGCGCGCCGACTTTTGTCTGCCATTTCCCCTTTTCCAGGACGTCTTCGAGATCTCTAAACGCGATTCTCGTCGCCTCTGGAGGGAGAAGTTGTAATATAGCCTTGGCTGCGGCAGTAGCGGCAACCCGCACCACGTCTCCCTTATCGGAATAGAGTTCAAACAAGATAGGAAGACTAGGGAGTAAGAACGGTGCGCTAGGTGCCCCAAGGACAGTAGCTAGTGATTGGAGACCGATCGCTGCGGACTCTCGCTCGTAGCCCGATTTTTTATTGAGTGCAAAGCCATGTATAGTAGAAATAACATTTCGGTCGCTAGTCAAACCGAGTGGATTCAGTCAACAGCTTGGCAATGAGGGATGAGACACGCACATAAGCGTCTCTACTCCGGCCTTTGAGACGGTGAGTGCAAGCTGATCGGCTGCCGCTTTAGCATCTGTAAAAAGTAAGCTGCTCTCGCATTTTTATTTGTCTAAATGGACCTACCAGGTCCTGTTGGCGCAGAACGGAGTGATTCAAGGATTGCTGCGAAGTCGTCAGTTGAATCGTTCGTGAGAGC
>JBBPNZ010000381.1:0-21337 GCA_038091195.1 Phylloporus rhodoxanthus | reverse complement strand
CGCTGAAGTAGGCTGTCCAAGAACCCGACGTCAGCTTTGTCCTCTGTGATCGTGTGATCGGGATAGCCTTGACGAAGGATAGTGCAGATTGAACGCACTAGCCAAGCACATGGGTTCGTCTGGCCACAAGATTCTAGCAAGACGAGTGCTAGCTTGTCTAGAGGCAATGTTTGCTACATCTTTCCGAGTAAGAACAATGACCTCGTCCCTTGCGCATCCTGAAACAATGGAGAACGGATCTTCATTACGGACGACCTTGAGGTGATACATAGGGGTGTTTGATTGTCCATGGTTGGTCCCCGTAGCCAGAGGAACAACAGTAAGAATCAATGATTCGCGCTGAGGAAAACCATAATCCGGATCTGGCCGCTTCCAGTGTTGAACATCACGAACACCATAATGTGAAGAGCGAGGATGATAACTTAGAGAGTTCATAAAGTTGTCTCGTTTAGCGACTCGATAGAAAACACCGCTTTGAGCGATATCTTCCCATGGACGAGAGGGTATGTGGTAAGCCCAGCTCCTTTCGAATTGCTTGGCACATATTGTCTCCAGGCCGCAAGGACCACGAGGCAGCCATAGTCCGGTCAAGCTCGACGATACTCGACCTTCGTGCACAAATCTCAGAGCTCAAACGCGAAAACAAGTATCTCGACCCGACAAGGAGCCTGCGTCAGAGGCTGATCGCATCCGAGCTTCCACATGATAAGAACAGGCGAAAGTGGAACGGGAGGCTTCCACTTCTTTAACACGCGTCGCACCCAAAGTGCCTAAGGTCCGAGTGGTGCTGCTGCTGCCACGTTCAAATCAAATCCAGGATAGCATCTACCCACCATCCGCTCCGAGTTCAGCGGTAGGAACATCGTGCCAAGACAGAAAAGGAGATAGGAACCCTTGTGTTTAACGGAGTACGACCAGAGCGGCAAAACGAAGATGACGCTGAATGACTTTAAGTACAGAAGCCCCACGGAAGGGTGATAAAACATGACAGCCGTGTTGGTCATGGTGAGTGCAGCTTGTGTAGCAATTCTTCAACTGCCCAGTAGGTTGTAATCGATGGTTTTGGAAATTGGCCGCACGAGTGATCTTCTTTTTCTTTGTATACCGAATGCTCCACCGGACGCTCCACTATCATCCGAACAAATGTCCACTATTGACCAGGAACCGCAAGTGCTGCTAACATTTACCCATCTACCAGCTACCAAGTCCAACAGGTAGGATTGCAAGCTCCATTCAATTATTTTGATTCCACTTGCAGATGTCTCAATTCTGATATGTTGTGCATCTTTTCAGTACTCACCGAGGTACTGACTACCTGCCCAGCACACTTCCCGCCTTCAATGAGACTCTTTTCTGGAGTCTCATCCTTTACAAGGTAAGTAATTCAACTCTTATATCATCTACAGTATGCTCGGTGTCATACTCATTGCCCTCCTAGGTCGTTGGCGCTGGCGCTGCCCCCGCCCTTATGACATTTGCGCTACCTTTCAGCGTTGCCCCCAATGGGAACATTACTGTGACTAGTGGGCCATCCAACAACGCTAGCAACACGACCTCTTCCACGACCTTTTCTCAGACCTTCAACTATACTGCTCCGTACAGCGTCTGACTGCATATATTCAGTAGAGTTATGATGCACTGGCACTGCTTCATAGTCTTTGAGATTGCTAGATGTAACAACATGATTCCTTGAGCTAACAGGACTGCAGAGTTGGCTTATCCAACGTGTGGCAAAATAGCTGCTGGAAGAATCGCATCCGTCTTGCGTCAGAACGGAGATGATAATCGTCATCGGCATCAGGAGCTAATTTGATGCCCCTTTCCTTGCACCCACATGGAAGCCAAAAGTCACGCTGAAATCTTCAAAGTGCACTTCTCATGCCCCAGTGTGCAGCTAACGATCCTCTATGTCAACCCGGGTCGTGAGTGCGCTTGAAGTCGGACCGGTATTCAATTTCCATGGAAAGTGTGATGATCATCATGACCAACTTCCAAGCTTTTTCATGCTTTGGGGAGGACGATTTAATTCTGGCCACGACATATATGTGGTGCACGCAACTCGAGGCGGCCCTGAAAGTGCTTTGGATAAAGATTCTAATGGCATTCAGAACGACAATTACCAACAAATGTCTGGCCCGAAGAGGCGGAGAGTCAAGTAGATGGGTCCAAATTTTGTAGCTTCGCTATATGAAATCTGGATCAGGTCAACATGTGAGTGCAGCTCGGACAAGACGTTGACAACCCTACCTGTTCCTTGCCGTGACCACTCTCAACGTCCTCTCTCTTTCCTCTTCCGTCATGTTCTCCCAGTTGGCGTCGACAATATCTAGAATCGAAAGATATCAGCGCGCTGATCGAGCCGTCAGGAGGATTGTTCGCCACCCTACCCCATCGTTGTTCACGACCATCGGGCCTAGATTTTCGAGCGGCACAGTTGCTCCGATCGGGACGTTTGGCGTGGAGTTTTTGAGCGACTCGGGGCTCGGAGCAGGCAGCAGCGGAACATGCGCTGGAGTCGACATCGTGGCGAGTAGTGACGCGATTGCTTGAATGTTCGACTCAACTTGGCTAGAGACTGAGTAGAGTTGGTACGCAGATCAAATTCGTGCGACACGACGAGTATATAGTGTGCTGTGACCTAGCCAGTTGTACCCCTTGAAGCTGGACCAGTCTGTATCGCAATCCCCCAGAGCACATTAAAGGACCAGCCATGCCAGCTTTTCGAGGCCATCGCTACCGCACAACACAGTCCACTCCTCTTGAATGTCCGAGTCTCAGCTCGCAGCAAATTCCTCCCAGTCCCACTCTCTGAGCGACGAAGCCTCGAATATCCTCTGTCGTATCCCTCAGCTTCTTCGCTGTCTCCGCGATCTCGAAGACGAAGAGGCCAGGCTCAATGCGCAGGCACGCCAACTCTTGGAGCCCCAGCTCTCGACGACCAAAGTCAAATCACCAACGTCGATCCTCTCTACCCCAGTCTCCAAACCTCGCTTTCAAGGCCTGGGGAGAGTGGTTGAGAGAGGTACTACACCACCTGTCAATCCAGGTATTTATCTTTTCTGAACTTACTTGACAAAGTATTGAGTGTACTTGGCAGGAGACATCCAGACGCCTGTGAAAACCTTGTTGTTGATGGAGTCTTTGGCATTAACGATGTCAGTCAAAAGTAAACGCAAGGGAAGGATATTCTTGGGGGGAGATAGTACTGAATTTGGTGGGAGAAAATAGAGCTGGGCGTGGAGGATCACATTATTTCTGTAACTTTCGCTCAAGGGATTACATGAATGGCTGACTAGTAGTGGACTCAGCGAAACTTGTCGCAGGAAGAACCTTGACCTTAATGACAGTGGTCAATATTGTTGCGCTTACCAATGTGAGGCCGACTTCTAGAACTTGTCAAGCATACAGTGGGCATGGTAATGTTGACATCCTAGCTCATCGTCAGACCTTCAACCAAGGGCCGGTATGCGTAGTGCTGGCTTACTACGAGGAATCCAAAGAACACCGCAACATGCCCTTACGCGCTAAATTGGTATCCACTGACCACGTCTTCCCATAGCTTCCTCGTATCGACAACAGCTCCAAGTCGCGAAGCGAGCAAAAAGGCGCCGCTTAATTTCCTTGAACTCGTTAGCAAAATGCGGGTGAGTTGCCCGAAGTCATAGCAACTGACCTGTTAAGACTATAAGTCTCACGAGGCGGCGGAGTAAGTCTATGCTGAAGCATAACTGGAATTAGTGCACGAATCTGGCCCGTGATATCTGCCCAGCGGGTGCCCGGCCCAAACACAAACGGTTGGGGCGTAGATGGTCTGAACGGCGTCGCGAGTAGAACTATAGAATCAATGTGTGCATTCAACATAATCTGTGGCGTGGCATGGAAACAATTGTAAGCGTAGGTCGCCACTGAATAGCCCACACAAACCTCGGTCTCCTCGCCCGAAAGGTAACCCAATTCAAGACTCCATTTGGCGCAGGCATCGCGATCCTCGACTGCGGCAGATTGAAGAAGGTGCAACCACTTATCCACGAATTTATTGGTGTATTCGCGTGTGGCGCCGAAGTCGACCAACGAGATCTAGTAGGTCATAAGCTTATTGCGAGTTAGAGAAGGTAGAGCATAAACCTGTTGGCTAGAAGAGTTCCACAAAAAGTTGCTCCAGTTTGGGTCAGTTTGCATTAGTCGGAACTCGAAGAGCTCCCGCAAACACAGCTCTATAATGCGTCTTGCAATCTGTTGATGATACTATCAATCAGAGTAACAGATGTACCGATGTTTCACATACCTCGTTCCGTTCTTCTTGTGGAAGGGCCGAGACAGCAAGTTCTCCAACGCTGATACCATCTACATGTTCCATGACGAGTACACGCTCAGTACTGTCCTCCCACACCCAGGGTATTTTGAAACGAGCATCTCGGCCAAGAAGCTCGGCGGAACGATATCGTCGTAGAAATTGCGCCTCCCTTGAATAATCGCATTCGTCCGCTAACTCATCCTTCATGACCTTGAAGAATATCCCGCTAAGAAGTGCTCATGAACTCCACTGTACAACTTACTTGGACCGTACGATCTAGAAATAGCCCCTTTGGCAATAGTTGTCCAGCAGTCAGTAGCAACTTGACATAACCTAGATCACTCGCAATCGAGTTTGCAATGTTTGGAAATTGTATTTTCACGGCTACTCGTTCCTCCCGACCGGTAGGTGAGGCAGAGGCGCTCAGTATCGCATTGTGAACCTGTCCAATAGAGGCAGCCGCGAAGGGTATACGGTCAAACGAAGTAAAGTTGTCCGCCCAAGATGGACCAAGAGAAGAGGTCAGTACTTCCTGTTATTACGTGAGTAAATGTGAGCAGTCAGTAGAAAGTCAAAATCACCTCCATCTGCCAATCGGGCATATAATGTGCACTATCCTGAACCCTTCTGAATATCCTATCCAGTTCTGGTGGGAGTATATGGGTATCTGGTTCGTGGAGATGAGTCGCCTTGCACGTCTCAGGTGACAACACAAAACCTTGTATGCTCATGAACTGGCCGAGTTTGAGAGCAGCACCTCTCATCTGCGAAAGTTTTGAGACAAGTCGTTTGATATTAGCTTCGGACATGATCAAGGAACCCTGTTGGCTGTCGTTTTGGGCAACTGTTGACCGACGGATGATTTCTGAGGCAGCACCATAGCTGAGAGATGCAGCGAGTCCTATAATTTCTGAGGAGTGAGTAATGTAGTATATATCTTAAACGTACCTCCATAATGAAATAAGCGACCTATCCTGGAGGCAGGCACTCTAGAGGATTGTAAATGACGTACTACAATAGGATCAGCCATTTGGGGGTTGACAGTTGGAAGTGTGGACGAGGTTCCTAATGACTAGACGACAGCAGACAATATTGAGTGAAATTCCGAGACCAATTAACAGTTCTAAAACTGAACGGAAGTAAAAGGTACTTACTCCACTACCCGTAACATTGACAAAGTTCGAAGAGGGTATATTACTTTTGAGAATTTGTTGGCTTTGAGAGTCAGACTCTTCATGGACGATAGAAAACTTGGAAGGGGAAGTTCCATCTGTTTCCTCCGTCACCTGCACACTGAAAAGTGATGCGGGAGAGGTGGAAGTATCAGGGTCATCAACCTTGTACAGCCCGACTAGACCTTTAGTCTCGCGTGCAACATCCGGTGAACGAGGGGACCTGGGAATGACCTGCGCACTTCTAATCTGCGCTGCACGGAACACAATATCAGCGACTGAGTGAGCGACGCATAGCCATCCAAAGGTGGGTGTGGGTGGCATCAAGGTTCAGCACAGCCACTCAATGTCAGTCAAAGGTGCCAAATGATGAATTCAATGCGAAACTTCGCAGGTACGCGTTGATGCGATCCCAGATCAAGAAAAACAGCTAATCTAGGACTGGAAACATGGGGTACGCAGGCAACTGGGTTTTAATAATACCATTAATACGATGCTTTGCCTTCGCGAATCGCGATTTGGAGAAACCGGAATGAACGTACATGCAGAGTCTGACCGTTGGCATTGTTATACCGATGGTCAACGCATTCTGAGGTATGTCACACTGTATCTCGGTGCCTTAGGTGGTCGACTCATTTTCTGTTTTGCTTGCATCCACTGTGTAGCTGCTACAGTATCTCGTACTTGATAATCATGATCACATACGACACTCCAACATAAACGAGCATGCAGTGTGAATGCTGACATTTTATCCACGTCCAAGCCATTCATTGCGGGCAATGTGTCCATATCGCCCAGAGAACCACAAAAAAGCATTTCTCGTGTGGTGAAGATGATGGAGGGACGGAATACTCACACGTACGGGCTCTCGGAATAGGACGACACTTTTCTTTGTTGTGGGTGATTGGTCAAATGCGAGATCGACTTGAGCACAGCCACCTTGACCTTGGCGCGAGCTCGTCTTTGAATCTGACCAACTCGTTGGTTACTTGGAGCTTGAGCGTACGACGGGAGCAGAATGCAGATGCAGCATCCACATAACCCTAATCTTTCCAGATATGTCGTACAAAGGTTTGCGTCATCCTTGAAGGGTTTCCTTACTTACGAGCTTCATAGCTCGGATGTGATTTCTGATTTGCGAGTTAATGTACTTGAAGAGAATTCAACGAATGTAGTATGGTACAAGGCATGATCTGTTTCCTTTATTCCCTGTCAAAGTCTCACTTAGAGAACCAGGAACGGTTCCTCTCGGACCAAGAGATTATTGAACACATCGTCGTGGGTTTCAAGGAATTGAACTCTGAATGCACCTGAGACTCAAATCTGTCACAGTACAACCCGACATCGTCCATTCGTTGGATTATTCACCGCCCGAAACAGGGTTGGTACATTCGCATTCGATCACCAGGTTTTCCCCTTGGGGTCTTCATCCCGCTGCTCCCTGTGCCTCGTTCCTCGCCAAATTTTGTGGACGCGGCCTTGTCATTTTCGTGTCGTACAAATGTGTACCCTTCTCCACCAGCGTTTGAAACAACCAACAAATCTTCGACTGACAGTCTGGCCTCGGATAGCACGGCCGTGCACTCTTACCCTCCTACACCTCCATCAATACCCATCAGCACACCCCCATCTCCTCCCTCAATCGAGGCGAAGCTGGAATCAATATCCACCAAAATTCCGAAGAAAACTCCCAAAGTGTTATCCACAAAGATAACGCAATTCCTTCTCGCCCCCCATTCATCCCCGCATGTGCCTGGTTCCGAGCCTAGTGAACACCGATCACTGTTCACGCGTGCTCTTTCCTTCTTACAGAACACCAAGCCTTCTCACTCTGTTTCGTTCACGCTCTGTGCATTGGACAAACCAGGTAATGTGCCACAGTTGGCAGGCCCGTCGTCACAACCTCGACAACGGCTCTCACAGCTTATTCCAAAGTTACCATCGCCACTTCTTGTATTTCACGACAGAACACCACTGTTAGCAGTTGGTTCGGTTACCGGGTTGCTAGAGATAGACCGTGCGGAGGAGCGGATCTTGGGTGTGGACACGAGTTTCTGGATTGCTGTTGCATTGACCTACCTGGAATTTTTGGAGGAAAGAGAGGTATATTTGATTTGTCATTCTTTCGTTTGCAATCTAACGCCGAAAACAGAGTTATCTAGCTGCGCTAACAGACTAGCGATAATGTATTCCTATGGTCTATATATTGCCTCGATCTTTCTTTGCATTGTTAGGGCTTCTACACGTGATTGATTTTGTCACACGTGACTAGAACAGGGCTTGCGGAGTTTGAAATTCCAAGCTTTTTCGAACCACAACCAGTTAGCGCTTCAGCCAGCTGACCAACCTCTACTTGCTCAATTGTCAAATATTCACGATATGGTCTGTCGCGTCGCACTTAAATAATGTTCGTTCCACGATTTATACGCGTATTTTAGCCTGTAACACCATCCACAATGCGTCGTTTGATGCGCGAGATTTCGGAACTGAAGAACAGTCCTCCAGAAGGGATTCGAATCGTCACAAGCGAGGAGAACATCCTTGATGTTACTGGAATAATTGAAGGCCCTGGTGAGTTTATCGGTTATGATATCTTTTCTCCTTGAATTGAGCGTGTTTTCACCTGTGGCTAGAGGGTACACCATATGCAGGAGGGTACTTTAGAGTACGGTTCAAGTTCACTGAAGAATTCCCCGCAGCTCCTCCGAAGTGTTCGTTGCTCGTTATGGTGTCTATTTTTATCTTTCTGACGCGGGTTGCAGGCTGGTTTGCCTCTAAGATCTTCCACCCCAACGTATCATCTGCGGGCGAAATATGTGTAAACACTCTGAAGAAGGACTGGAAGTCCACTTATGGCATTGGGCACATTCTAGTGACCGTGAAATGCCTTCTCATCTATCCAAACCCCGAGTCTGCCCTCGATGAAGAAGCTGGAAAGCTTTTACTGGAGGATTATGATAGCTACTTCTCGCGAGCGAAGCTCATTACGGGTGTGCATGCCACCCCGAGAACGAAGCCTCCAGAATTCCAGCCTTCAGTTGCGAATGACTCTGAGGCCTGCAGCGCCTTGCCCACTGCTACTCCGAGTGCACCTGAACCTGCCCACGCAATCGCAATTCCGTCGACATCCTCAATGCAAAAATCCGTTTCACCGACACCACCTTCACAACCACTGCAATCATCTCCCGAAAACATGTTTCAGCCATCTCATCCGTCGACATCGTGCTCGAGTAGGGACGGTAAAGAGCGTGTGATGTCACCCTCCCCATTATCTACTGCGGACTCGAACATAGGAACCCTTGCTGCAAACTCAAAGGCGGTGAAAAGGGCGGCGGCGGCGGCGGGAACTGTTGGTGTGGAAAAACGAAAGAAGGCGTTGAAGCGACTATGATGCTGGATACATTTTTAGGTTGTTCTGTCGTAGTAGCCTAATGTGTGACGCGGGTGTGACACGCAAAGACGCGACAATTTTCGGACATACAACCTTAAGGCTTCGTCCCTCCTTCCTCGCCATGTTCTCCAGGTCTCTGTTCGCTCGCTCCGGCTTCCTTAGGTTGTCTCAGGCGCACTCGTGTTCGCTGAGTAGTCTGCGCCTTTCTCGGCCAGCGCGGCTCGCAGTACCATCGTACAAAAATACACGACAGTCCTCTGCGGTACCAGCATTCCACGAAAAACGAGTAGACCCACCAACGCCAAATCCTCCTGTACCTTCGGGAACATGTTTTCTCGCAAACCTCCCCTACAATGTGACCGCCGGACAACTCAAGGAAGCGTTCTCAGAGTTTGGCAAAGTCGAACAGGTCAAATTGCGTATGTTTCATTTTTGGATAATGCGAGTGAAGACTGATCGATATATTCTTAGGGACTACGGATGCTGGTTTATCTAGAGGTGTTGGCTTCGTCCAGTTCCAGTCTGTTGCGGATGCCATTCGTTTTGTCGAGGGGAATCATGCGGACCCCATATTTGTTCTGGATAGGCAACTCTTCGTGGACCACGCGAAAAGGGGGATGAACATACCCGCCGAGCCTTCCGACACGCTCGTGGTGCTCGCGATACGAGGGGAAACGGATGCCGACGTTCGAATGATGTTTGGAAGCTATGCAGATATGATTCTGGAGGTGCGAATTAGTAAGTCGCGTGTGCCCTTTCCCTTTGCTTTCGTGTTGACTCGTGTTTTCTACGTAGACAAAAAGGAGCAGAATCCTCTGGGAAAGGCTTTTGTCCAATTCCGCGATGTGAATGTTGCGACAGCAGCCATGGATGCCTTCAGGGACCAAAATGGCAGCGGTGAAGTCGCGTATGCTAAACACAGACAGACCCCAGTCAAGTACAATCTTACATCTAGACTATCACAACACAGGGACGAGTAGACGTGCCTCCCAATCTCATTTGCATTACCTCCCTTGATGATATTGTTTTGACAAAGTTTTCTGGCATCTCAGCAGACACTAATTCCCTCCCCCTGATCAAGGTGTTACAGGTAGTGTTTACAATGACTGGATCACGGACTGATACAAATACGCAACAATGCATTGTTGAAGACAGACACATCGAATCCCATGCAATGCTCTTCCAGCTAATCAGATAGCATGCTTGGTTCCACTCAGACCAAGTCAGAGCGTACCGCATAGATTGACCATAGCCCCTTCCTTTTTTCCTTCCTGCGAGCGCCGTCTTTCGCGCACTCGTTCTCGATGGCATGCGGCACCTTTGTACCACCTTTCGCCTTCACGTTCTCGAGGATGCTCCGTTTCCACGAGCCTCGTCTCATCGTCCCTTTGGTATTGATATCCGAGCCAGCGTTCGTGGGCTTGATGCCTCGTATACTGGGGCGACGTCGATGCAAGGGACTCGTCAGGGCCCCCGATGATCGACCTGTAAACCTTCTTGACGCGGAAGCCTGTCTCCGAACGTAAACTTTCCTGGGAATCTTTGACTCTATGACCTCGCCGGCTCTCTCACGCGGTATCGCAGGCAAGGCCTTTTCCACCTTGCGTGGGCTTTCCCGAAGCGCATACTTGTCGTCGAATGGGCAGAGCAATGGTTCTTCTTCGTCATCCTCCCACTCGTCTGCGTGTTCGGGTTCCTCGTGGGTGAACACGTCTACCTCTACTTCCGGAGAATAGTCCAGGCAGCTCTGGATTGCATCGAGGTTCGCTTGTCCTGGTCCACGCAGATCAAAGAGTCCTCGAAGACGTGGGGAGACGAGGTGGAGACGAGAGCTGATCGGTGTATTGGCAGGGCAGGCAGGGCTCCGCGGCGAGTCCGCGGTGTCCCCCAAGATGAGGTACTCCAACTCCTTGAGTGCACGATGCTTGCGCTGGACGCGTTCTCCGACGGTAGAACAGAGGTTCTCGAGATCCTTCAGTTGTTCGAACAAAAGATCCGCGGTGGTGAGAACGTCGGGCTGTTGAGCTCTGGATCCCTTTGTTGGCGTAGAAGTCGCCATGGCCTTGACGGGTGATTCGAAGGGGTTGACGTCATAGCGAGACTGCGCAGGCATAGTTGGGGGCGAAGACACCGGATACGTGGCGGGGTATACTTGCGACGGGTGCCAATCAGCACGAGTCAGTCGTTCTTCTTATAATTCCATGGTCTTTCTTTGGACTGGTCGTGTTGTAAACACAACGACCCAGCTCGGTCGATAACCGGATAACCGGTCACCAACTACGATCACAATCGGACCATTCTACAATCTACTGGCGTCACGGGTTCTATTCTAAGTTGAAATGCTGTGGATTTATACAAGCCACTCACTAGGTTGTTTGTGTTAGTAGTGTACATGTACACTATTGTTGCCCTTGGGACTCGATGCTGCCTGAGGCGTTGAAATTATGTCAGGGCCGCATCTCAGTGGCCCATTTTTGGTTGGCTTCTCATCTTGGTGCTTTGCCTGGACTGAAAGTCAATTGGCTTCAGAAAACATTGGTGTTTACAAGTACTTATCATGATATTGGATTGCATGGTTCAATGTGAAGAGAAACATAGAGAGCAATGGCTCACCACTACAATATCTGCCAGTATGTATCTGCCATCCTTTTGCCCATGATTTGTTGATCATTTATAGTCTTATTGTTCATTATGTCATTGTTATATTATTTTAGAGTATCATTTTTCTTTCACTTTGTCTATCCTTTGACTAGGATTCATGAAACCCAGTTTGTAATTAATCTTTTGCTTTTCCTTCATCTCTCATCATCATCTGTATTCATATTCAGCTATACTCATTGGCCATCTGATTTGTCCTATCCAGTTGCATTTCACTAGATTCTTGTGTCTTAATCATCTCCAACTATGCTTGGCACTGTTATTTGATATTTTCCTTCATCATCATCTTTGTCCACTTACTCCTGACATTTTCCCATCTTTATCTGTCCATGTCTAATAATCCACTTTTCTGGATTTGTGTTGGATCACATGTTTCTCAGGGAGCAAAGCAAGCAAACCCTTTGACTATCCAACCCAACCTCTACTAGGACCCCTGGGACAAATCCCATTTGCACACCCACATCATTTATTATCATTACATCATTAATGATACTGTTATTCATTTCAAGTTTCTTTACTATATCACTTCAATGATTCAACATGTTTAGCATGACAAGATAGCAACTCAGTCACAAGAAGTACCAGTATGCAAAGAAAAGTATGTAAAAGACCACAAGTTCAATAGTACACCAACAAGACATTGATTATCTGAAAGATGGCCCTATCAACAATCTGCATATTCCTTTCCACTTGCTTTCCACCACAGTACACATGGATTCTACACAACATTCCACAGCTTTCTAATGATCACAGATACAAGCCCTTCACTTGCTAACATTCTTGACTATAAAATTTTCAATGAATATTCCATGGGTAAGCAAGTGTGCAATGACTTACAGATGATATGTTCAGAAATTAGATCCATAAGAAGTTGAGACATCATCTCCTTCTCCTGAGGCTTGTATTGAGGATAGAAGTCAGTGAGTGCTTTGGCAACTCTAGCAGATACTCCAGAAGATTTGTATTGCTCAGCTGCCATTGCAATTGGATCTTGAATATTCTGCTGCAAGAAGAAAGAGTGTTCCAAAATCAGAGCAGAATCTACAAATATTAATTATTATAAAACATCAATATTGTTTAAAACCTACCAACTCCAGCTCTAACAACCTGCTTCCATGCACTAAAAGAAAGAACCTATGACATAAGTTAGAGAGTCATGAATATGTATATATAATAACAAACATACTCTTGATGGTAGACTTTTGACTATTCCAGAAACCTAGACATTGTATAAAATCAATCATCAAAATAGGTTAGGTTCAATGAACAACCTTTTTGGAAACTATGATCTATATATGTATATAAATTAATTTGACTACATGGAAATATGAAACAAATTGATAACATACATTCTGAAAAAATGACAGAAGTAAGGAACAACAATATGAAAAATGATTCCCTTACCTTCTTTTAAGTAAAAATTAGTGAAGATTTAGTTAAAATAAATATTCATATAGGACTTACATCCTAAAATATTAAGTTAGTAACTCTAATTATACATATGGTGACAACATACCAGCTATATGAGAGTTGAATAATATCATATTAGTATAATCCATGTAAAAAGAAAGAATTTCATACATTCTATAAAATAAAAGACTTGATAAATTAAATGCACAGATAAAAATATCAACTTACACTCTAAGTAATGAAGTGTGAATAAATCTTCAATAGATTATTACAGTACATACCTTCTATCATAGTTTTAGTGATGTTGAATTTTATAAGAGAATAAGATTAAAAAATACTTACAAGCTAATTATATAGAATAAAATAACATCAAAATGAAACTTTGTAAAATCAATAAAATACTACTTACCTCCTGTAAATTAGAAAAGATAAGTATTAGCTATTTCAATTATTCAATAACAATAAACCTATTTACTGTCTATAAGTAAGAGATGAATATTGTTCTAAATTTGCTAAAACAAGCAAACCACTTACCCACTATGAATAACAAAGCAATAAGAATCAGCACTATTTGAATTCATCAACAACAATCAGATCACTCACAGACTATAAATGTGACCAATGAAGATTAGAATTCTCTAATAACAGTTAGGCCACTTACAGACTATAAAAAATATCAGTACTATTCTAAAGTTTTAAATAACAATCAGATCACTTACATTCTATAGATAAGATAGCAACAAGGATTAGTACCATTCTAAATCTTTCAATGACAGACTACTTACAAGCTATGAATAAGTGAATAACAAGGATCAGCATTATTATGCATTTGTCTAATGGCAATTAGACCACTTACAGACTATGAATAAAGAAGCAAAAGCCTAATAAGCACTGTTCTAAATTCTCCAAGAACAATCAAACCACTTACAGACTATATATAAGAGAGCAACAAGAATTAATGTCATTCTAAAATGATTAGACTACTTACTTGCTATAAATAAGAAATTAGCATATCTATGGATTCTCCAATAATAAATAAGACCACTCACAAGCTACAGTAAGTAAGTAACAAGAATCAGCATTATTCTAAATTCTTCAATAAGAACAAGACCACTTACAAGCTATAAGTGAGTAAACAATGAGGATCAGCACTACTCAATTCTACAATGACAATTACCTCCTATGAATGAGAGTATAACAAGGATTAGAACTATTCTAAATTCTGTAACACTACTTACAAGCTATGAGTGAGTAAAAATAAGGATCAATACCATTTTGAATTCTCAAATGACAATCAAATCACTTACATTCTATGAATGTAAACAAGAATCAGTACTGTTTTTAGTTTTCAATGAACTACTTACAGACTATGAATGAGAGAACAACAATGATCAGTGAACTCTTTCATAACAATCAGACTACTTACAGACTATGAATGTGAGGATCAGCACCATTTTGAAAAAAATAACAATCAGGTCACTTACAAACTATGAATAAGAAAGAAAAAAAGGATTAATATCATATTAAATTCTCGAATGACAATCAAACCACTTACAGTCTATAAACAAGATAATAAAGATCAATGAACTCTTTCATGACAATCAGATCAAAGTCTTACAGACTGTAAATGAGGAAGAACAAAGATTAACACCACTTTAAGTTCTTAATGATAACTAGATCACTTACAAGCTATAAGTGAGTAAAAAACAAGGATTAGTGCCATGTTGAATTTCCAATAGCAATTAGATCACTTACATTCTTTGAATAAAAGAACAACAAGGATCAGCACCATTTTTAATACTTCAATGACAATTAGATACTTGCCCACTATAAGAGATCAGTATATTTCTGAATTCTCTAATGATAATAGGATCACTTACAAACTATGAGTGAGTCAATAACAAGTAGTACTATTCTAAACCCTTTAATAACAATCAGATCACTTACAAGCTATAAGTCAGCAAGCAACAAAGATAAGTATATTCTAAATTCTCTAAAAACAATAACACCACTTACAGACTATAAATAAGAGAGTAAAAAGATTAGTGCCATTCTAAATTCTCAAATCAATCCCACTTACTTTCTATGAATAAAATAATAGTAAGAATAGCACTATTTTGAATTCCAATGACCACTTACAAGCTGTAAACAAGTCAGAAACAAGAATTAGTATGATTTCTGGATTGACTAATGAAAATCTAACCACTTACAGGCTATAAATAAGTGAAAACCAAGGGTTAGCACACCTTTGAATCCTTCAATAACAATCAGGCCACTCACACACTATGAATGAGAGAGCAACAAGGATCAACACCATTTAAAATCCTCTAATGACTAGATAACTTACAGACTATAAATAAAAAGCAACAAGGATTGAGATTATTCTGAATCTTCCAATGATAATCTAACCACTTACAGACTATAAATGAAAGAGCAACAATGATTAGCACTCCTCTGAATGTTTCAATAACAATCAGACCACTTATATACATTCTATGAATAAAAGAGCAACCAGGATTAGAACTATCAAATTCCTTCAATGATGACAGTCAGACCATTTACCTTCTATAAATTAGAAGGAAACAAAGGTTAGCACTCTTTTGAAACTTTCAATAACAATTAGATCATTTACATTCTATAAATGAGAGTACAACAAGGATCAACCATTTTGAATCTTTCAATAATAATTGAACAACTTACAGACTATGAATGAGAGACCAACAAGAATCAGCACTACTCTAAAACCTTCAAAGCCAATCAGACCACTTACCCACTATAAATGAGAGAGCAACAAGGATTAGGATTCTAAATTCTCCAACGATAATCAGATCACATACATCCTAAGAATAAAAAGCAACAAGGATCAGTACCATTCTAAATTCTCCAATGACAATTAAACCACTTACCCACTATGAATGAGAGAGCAACAAGAATTAGCACTATTCAATGACAATTCAAATGCTTACAAACTATAGTTATAAGAATAACAAGGATTAGCTCTATTCTGAATCCTTTAGTGACAATCAGACCACTTACAGACTAGTATGAATGAGAGAGAAACAAGAATCAACACTATTCTAAACTCTTTAATAACAATCTGACCACTTACCCACTACAAATGAAAAAGCAACAAGGATCAACACTGTTTTGAATTCTCTGAAAATAATCAGACCATTTACCTGCTATAAAATTTAGAGAGTAATAAGATTGAGTGTCATTCTGAAATAATCAGACCACATACCTTCTATGAAAAAACAACAAGAATGAGTACTATTCTGAATTCTCCAATGACAATCAGATCACTCACAGACTATGAATGAGAGAGCAACAAGGATTAGGATTCAGAACCATTCTGAATCTTCCAATAGTAATCAGACCACTTACCATCTATGAATAAGAAAACAACAAGGATCAGGATCATTCTAAATCCTCAATTATAATTAGACCACTTACCTCCTATGAATGAGGGAGCAACAAGCATCAGCACTACCCTGAATCCTCTAATGGCAATTGGACAACTTACCCACTATAGATAACAAAGCAACAAGGATCAGTGCCATTTTGAATTTTCTAATGACAATCAGACCACCTACATCCTGTGAATGAGTGAGCAACAAGGATCAGCATGTTCCTATAACAATTAGCCACTTACCTCCTATGAATAAGATAGCAACAAGAATCAGCAATAGTCTAAATTCTCTAATGACAATCAGATCACTTACCCACTATGAGCAAGCAAGCAGATGAAAATTAGTATCATCCTGAATTTTCAATGATTACTCTACTGACTTCCTATAAATAAAATCAGAAGGAATATAACATCCATTACACTAGCTTTCTTACCTCTGTGTGTGGAAACCATAATGCAGTATGACCAAACAGTTGTCTTTGTTCTTCATTACTGAATGATAAGATGGAACCATGTTTATGAGCAACACATGGCAGTAGCACTCTGAGAAGATGTCAATAATATAAACCAAATTATTGTCTGATTATTGTTCACCTTTCCACATAATATTTGATACAGAGTAACATGTTGGAATGCTGAGTAGTAATCAGTAACATCTGCATGGCTTCCTCATTCAAGGCAGCTGCAGTTCTCTCTAAGAGGAGGTGACATCCATTGTCAGAGGTGTGCATGTCTATATAAAAAGAGAATAAACCAAGCTACAACAGTCAAAACAATATACTTACCTTCTAGGTGTACATAATCCTTTGGAGGATACTTTGTTGTTTTCAGCCTTTCCCATGCAGAGCTATCCCTAAGCATCTCCTTTGCATACTCCTTGATCTTTATAAGCTGCTCCTCATGAGGTAATTTCCTCTCATTTGGTTTGAGTTTCCCAAAAGCTGTAGCCAATAGCACATCACACTTTGTGAACACAACCACAACAGGCACTGCAATCCAACAGTGAGTGAGATGTGGACATAATAAAATAAACTATACCATTTCCTGTGTTACACTCATTGAAAAACTTTTGCTCTGCACTCGACAATGCATGGTGGTACTCGTTCATTGGGATGCAGTACCTATTCAGCAAAAAATTATCCTCAGTGTATTGTAAGTGTTATATCTCCTTACCATATAGCGTGAATCCGTTTCTCGAGGAAAGTGGTCTTTGCACGCTCGCCGACAAAGTCCTTCATCTGGTTGAATTCTTTGATGCTGCCTGCCGCGAATCCTTGCGAGTCATGAAAGACAAAGTCTGGGTTACTTTGGAAGACCATCCCGTTTTCGATGTCGTGCATTCCGGGCTTGGGACACATTAGCTAAACCCGAATAATAGGTCTACGGTCACAAATCAGTGCACTCACCCCCAGTGATTCCTTGATCTATGCAGATCACAAACTGTTAGTGCTCTACTGGATTGAAATCAGAAAGAAAACCACACTTTTTCTCCCTCTTCGTTGTAGATCTCTGGGTTTTCCATAGATTCGCAGATTCTCTTCAGAATGGTTGTTTTACCTGCGTTGGCCCGGCCGATAACAAGAATCCTGAACCGTGGAAATTTCGCTCTGAGATTTTCGTTCTGCATGCTGGCGTGGATGAGAGTTATGAGTGAGGTGAAGTTGTTCGCGCGCAGCAAGGCTCCCACGATGGAACTTGCAACAACGCGGCAGGCCAACAACCGAAGTCACCAAGTCATCCAACGAAATCTCTGCACAGATCATATTTTCTCACTCATACACGATTGTTCCTACACCACTGTGTACATGACGATATACCGAGAACCCTGTTCCACTCAACCATCTCGACTTGTTGGGGAAGCTTAAAGTGGCACAGCGTCGCGCTTGCGTGCTTGCTCCGCCGCATGGTTAACAACTTGACTTGCTTCAATTGCGAGCTAATCCATCCATGCATAAAACACGGCTACCTGTCCCCGTTTCGACGGTCGATTTCGAGTCTACCATGCCTGCAAGCGTATAAGATGAGCTGGGATATCGGGATGGAATGGATCAAAGATGCTGGCCCGGAACACAGTAAGCATGACCGCTCTGCCATCCAGGTTTCCCGTCGCGATTCGCGATGGACTAGATCTGTATGACCCCAAAGTGCCCTGGGTTATGGTACTGAACATCTGGTAGCACGCAACCGTGTATATCTATGCGGTACCCACCTGCTTGGTCCAACCACTCGTGCGATGGACCTCGTCCCCCTGTCGCTGGAAATATCACTTCATAAATCACATTGGCTCGTCCCACCGTTGCCAGCCAAACACGCTGTGCGTCCCACTGCACCCGTTTGTCGAGGTTGGACGAGGTCGTAGGGTAAACGACGAAGGTTCTGCGCCTGGAGGATGTGGGTGGTGGAGATAGATGGCGATATTCGGGGAAATAGAAGTGATGGGTGCGAGCATCACCAACAAAACGGAAAAGAGGAATACTACCCCAGTGGCACCCACCATGCTTTGGAGAACTTCATCGCGCCCGCGTAAAAACCAAGTTTGGTGCAAGTTTCAATGGTGATTGAACCCTTATTCGCTCCAAGCTCAACTCGTGGCACAAAACTTGTATATCCTCGGACCGCTTATGATTTTACGAATTTTCTTTGTGCTCATCATGGGCTTGGAATGACACGGGCATCCCAATTACCTATCGAGCATGTTTCCATTCGTGCCGAAAATTTATCTTGACGTTTGGTTCATTCTTGCTTGGCTAACTTCACACATTGTCTACTGAGCCAGTGATGGATATGACGTGGGTGGATTCATTGACTTGAATCCTACTAACACCCTACTATAGTGCACGTCAACGATCGTTGAAATGATCATCGTTATCATCCGTTCTTTGCAGGACACTTTCAAACATACTCGAGTAGGACTTCCCTCAACTTGACGCGTTTCCCAGCCTGGTCTCGTTTGTGAATAATAGTGGCTCGTCTGCTGGTGAGACAAAATTATTCCCTGGCACATGTTCCTCGGCAATGTGAGCATCCTCAAGGCTTGAAGAGGGCAACCCAGGATCTGTTCCCACCTAGGATAACGTTCTGTCAATGGTTTCCATGCTTTTCTCGCACCAAGTATTAGCCGTCTCGATGACACAATGTCCGGGTGTGCTGACGTATACTTAGGATGCTACACATTGAAGCCCGGTGAACGCAAGGGTGAACGGTAGTATATCGCGCTATGAACCTTTCAGGGTAATATCGCTCGAGTTGACTTTCTCGGGGGATCAAAAGTAAATTTCAAGACAATAGAGACAATAGGGAACATTTGCTGAAACTTTGCTCATCGTCGCGTAACGTTTTCAGGAGGTCTACTGTCTTATTGTCTTGGTCCCGACGGCTCAATTATGTTTGGCGGGTGTGTGACCATATCAGGCAAGCGTCCGGGGCCGACTTCCTTTTCAAGGCAAGGCTCCGTGAGGATTGTGTATCACCCTTGTCCCACTCTTTTGTCTTGGACGAACTGGGCCATGACCTATGACATCCACGCGCTACTCGCACGGCAGAATGGGGCGTATTTATGATGCAAGTTCCGCCCTTCCAAGCTTCAGCCCGGTTGCAGGTCACCCCACCGCATTCGCATCACTGCACGATCTTGCTCAGACATGAGTCCATTGTCCAACATTTGGTCGTCACACCACGGCCGTTCGACGACACGCACACTTGCAGAGGGTTCGCAGCTGCGCACGCACGCATCCAGGGAATCAGACACGCCGACGCCCTCCCTGGATGCCAGAACGAGCAGTACACCCACGCTGTCACCACCACCACCGCACCACTCGTTGAGGCAGCTCAACGATGAAGCGCTGAGTGATTTCTTTGGGGGGCGAGGACACCGCGCGCGGTCGCAACGTCGCGTGCCGCTTCCGTACGCGCCAGACTGGGAGGGCGAAAAGCTCCCTGCGTACAGCCCATCTCCCGATTTCGAGGTGGAAACGGTCGCGCGACACTTGTTCAAGTACGGATTCTGTACGTTGTACCGCGCTCTCTGTGAAGCGCCAGCTCACTGTCGATGCAGTCTTTCCCGTCTTTTGGGCCATTGGGGTCTACTTTTTGTTTGCTCCGATGCGCGTGGGTGCGGATTGGCAATCGGACAAGACAGAAGAGGAAAAGGAGAAGATGCTCTCTGAGGTGAGAGAGACGGAGGTGAAATGGGCCAAACGCTGTCTATGGGCTCTGCTCTCGTTCTTTCTGTGTCTCGTGATTCTGATTGTCGCATTGGTGCTTTCGAAGCACTGAGATGGCTGGCCCTCTCGGACATCTTGGGTCACCTTTGGCACTCCTTTATTGACGGTTTTAGTTCAGGATTAAATTTTTGGAACAGTTGACAGCTACATCAAGTATCTATGTACATCACATTATTTGTTCCTGCGTGACCGTGAGAGCTACAAGATCTCCCATGATACACTGATCATCGATCACCTTTAATCCTTGTCCATCCTGTGAGACTTGTTGCCTCTGCTATCTATCAACCTAGGTCCAATCAGCCCGCAGGTGAGAACGTCCGCGCACGATGGTCAACTGTAAGCGGGTGTGCCCTCGCGAGTCCAAATCCTCATCTCCTACCAACAGTTGCCGAATTGAAAGCCAAGGCCGAAAAAGTCAAAGATGCAGGCGTCACCAAGGTGACGAACACGCGCGACCGCCTATCGAGCGTTCCCTCTTCCAAAACCAACTGGGACCCCAACTGGAAGCGCACGCCTCCGCCACCGCGTGTCACGAGTGGTCCACCACCTCCACCAAGGGCTGCTTCGGGGGGCCCAGCGCCGCTGGTGTTCCCTCGTCCTTCGCGGCCTGCGGAGGACTTGCCTGCACCACCTAGGCACACGCCTCCGCCTCCCCCGTCGCGCGCCTCGAGCGGCTATCCACCTAGCCAGCGAGAAACGCCGCCAGACGCGGCGATTGACTGGGCGAATCTGAGTGCGGAGGATAAAGAGGTGTTCTTTGGGTGGCTAGACGAGTTCTTT
>JBBPNZ010000380.1:0-21348 GCA_038091195.1 Phylloporus rhodoxanthus | reverse complement strand
AATGAGACAGGGTTGAAGCACAGCATCCATCAGAACATTATGTTATTTATCAAATGATGACTGATAACATCATGGTCAAATAAGTGTCCCAATGACATGTCATTTTGAAATGGTTATATCTCAATCCTATGGCAACCAAATCACATGACTAAGAGCTCATCTTTAGAGCAAGGGTTATGGCTATTGATGACCCTGCAAGAATAAGAGCTAATATATTTTGGTTCTTTTGCAAATGTCAAGTCTTTCCAAAATGCCCCAACATTGGGACACTTATTTGAGCCACTGTAGTTCCATGGACAGTACATCGGTGGTGGAGGGTGATGGGCCCAAATCCGGTGTAAAGCCCCAGTCATCCTAGTCATCAGACCTATCTGGTATAGCGATCTCCATAATGTGTCCAGTCTTGGTTCGCTTTGCAGGTGGTACAGCTGAATCCATATCTGTACTATTAGTGATATCGTTACCATCCGGGTCAACTTTCATTTTGCGTTTGCTACCGTCAGATTTATTCGTGAACCATGTTTGTTTGTATGATGCATAGTGTCATCTGGCCATGCAGTCGATCTTCCAGCTGTCTTCACAGAGATTGAGCTCGGGGAATGACTTGATCATCTCGGAGCGAAAGATCTGCTTGGCGATAAGAGGTATTGTCATCTACGTCATGTCTGGCTTAATTTGCGTGCGTGTATGGAGTTCATGCCAGACAGTGCACATGGTTGCGAGGATCGTCGTGACTCTTGCTTCTGGTAGCGGGTGGCCTCGTTTGTCTTCTAAAAATACATGATTTGCTTTTGAAGCTTGACCAGCGTCCGAGCATTGCCATTTATTCCATGTAGTTTTGGTCCAAAAGCGAACGTGGGGGTAGTCGTTTGCCTTGAGCTTGGGGATGGGTGCTGGGTTTAAGAAAGGGTCAGTCACAACTGGTGCCTGGAGTGTTACATCGATAGGAGTGGTCCCTTCATTGGATGTTGGTGCCAGTGATGTTGGATTAAGTTGCGAGACAAGCAAATTATATGATTTCCTAGGAGTGAGAGAGCAACATCAGTATATCTTGACTTTATGAAGACTTACTCTATGGTCATCTGTGCTGATTCTACAGCTGCCTTTTCCATTTCTAACTTCATGATCTTTGCTTCGAGCATGCTGATGCATTGAGTATACTAGTAAGGGTGTGTATATGCACTTCAAAACACGAGCTCTATGCATCTCAAATATAACATACCTAATTGATCTGAAAATTCGTTGTGTTGGGCCAATGCGGTTGGGTTCTGGAATTGTACATGTTGCTGTTCATTGTATTGCTGATCGGAGCTGGAGCAGGTTGGAAAGGATCAAATTGAAGGTCGTCAAGTGAGCCAGTTGATAAGTTAAGTGAAGCATTGAGAGAGGGAAAGGACATTGTCATGATTGCTGTTGTGGTAGTCGTGGAGAAGAGGAAAGGTGCGTGTGTTGGAGCAGCGTCACGGTGGGAAATTTACTAGATGCTGCTACTCCTAGTACAACACACAAATGGGAATATATTGAGATCGTGCAGGTTACTAGTAGAAGAAAAGTGGAAAGGATAAAGGTAGGTAGAAACATAGTAGCAATATGATCAATCTGAATCATCCTCGTGCAAAGTATCCTTGATTCCAAAGTGCGCAAGCTCCATACCAGTCTTTTCAACAAGAAAATACCTATCAAATCCATCTGTATCAGTATGTGGGATCATTGCAATGACTGCTTGAATAGAAGAAATGTTGATAACAGTAAGGCTCTCATCACCTAGCTTTGTACACGAAACAAGGGCACCTGAGGATTCTCGGAGGAGATAGGGATCTGGATGGGAGTACAGTGTGACAAGTGCAACATTCTTGAAGAGAGGTTGCTCTTCGTCAGCCAATGGATCATGGTTGTCTTCTGAGCCATTGTTGCTATTGGCAGCTCCATCAATGACTCGTGTAAAATATTGTACTTCCGCAAGACGCTGAGTGCCATTGTGTACAATCTATCAAAGACTTAGCAAGAAGAAAATGAGTATGAGGAATGTAAAAACGTACTTTGACATTTTGGGCCATTCTAACTTTGTCTGGCACCCTTTGGAGCTCAGTAAATTGCGAACGTGCAATTTGCCCATTAGGTAAGTGAAGCCATGCCCAATGACAAACTTTTGAGGAAGCTGGCTGGCCAAGATATGTCCCAAGGGCTTCCTCTTCATGAGCAGTGAGTTTTGTTGGGTAGCGATCTCGTTTTGGGAGCAGAACATAGCCATTTTGGAGGTTTATAGCACCATGTGGAATAGAGGATTTTTGAGGATCGAGCTCAGGATGCATGGCCTTGAGGGCATTCATCTGGCATCTTCGTATGCCTTGCTGTGCGAGATTAGAGAATGGATTAGATGGTTGCCGTATCTCTTGCTCCAGATTGCCTATAGTATGCTCCATCATCCACTGTGAAGTGCAGATAGGAGAACCGATACGTGCTGCCTCGGATGCAAGGTGGTTGATGAGATGGACACAGGGTCATATGAAGTGGATGCGGTCTACACAGCATTGATAGAAAATGAGTTCAAATTCATTTTCCCACTATGCAAACAATTGATGGGCATGTTGTAGTTGCTGTGGGATTATGCTATACTGGCCCATGATTCAAAGAGCGGTGACAAACTTGCAAAAGTTATGCCAGATGCCATCAGGAAGAACCTGATACAAAAGAGCTGGGGCAAGACCATATAGCCATGTGATGTATTCAGTTGCCTTATACCATGAATTAGCATGTAGGCTTGGATCACGTGGGGCGACGTCGAAGGATCCTGGGAAGTATGGCTTGCAGTTAGCAACCTGTTGTCCGTGCCTCTGCCAAGCAGCAGTATCTCTCAAGACAGCCCAGGTCCAAGTGGTCCGATCATCTGATTGCGAACAATCAATTGAGCCCTGAAAGAGGTCATGCCATAATGATGCCATATTTGCACTACTGAGATGCATCATTTCTGATGAGAAGGACTCTGGAATGCCAAGAACGAGAGCTGGCTGTAGACCGAGTAGAATACTGGGCCCAACAATGCCTGTTTGTAGACAACGTGATGAAAATTCTGCTCTGCTGCGAGACTCAATGACATATTGAAGTTGTTGTATATATTCGGCAGATGTTGTGAATCGGATGTCGAATGGGTTGATGTCTTCATGAACACAGCCTTGAACGTCATAGTTATCTGGTTTAAGTAGTACTGGATAGTACTGAGAGCCACCTGGCTTGCAATGACCAGTGAGAGGACACAACAATTGGCACCCACATTTTCCAGAATGTCCAACAAAGTTGGAGAGCGAGATAAGACCTGGACCATCAGCACAACCAAGGAAAAAGAAGGGTCGAGAAACGAACTGGCAAAATCTTGATGCATCCCAAATACGAAGGCCTTCCCGTTGTACAGCAGAGAGATGGTGGAACTCTGGGAACAGAAACGACTCAATAAATTGAGGTTTTTTGGGCCCCGGAATGATAGCACCAGGAAGAACATGCTTTTTCTTGTAGTGGAACTCGGGGGAGAGGTTGAGGATTATCCAAATGTATATCCAACAGTCCGACTCCTTACTCTTGTAAAGTTGTGCTCCATCGATCGAGAGCACAAGAAGTGTGTCGGTCAATAGAATTTTCCCATCTTGGACAGCATCAAGATAAGCGCTGCCACAGAGTACATCATCATATGTCTTGACGAATCCCTCGTTTTCTTGGAGTTCTTCCAAAAGCACCTGTGTTCATTGTTCACAGTATTGCATTTTCTGAGCACTTTCTGGATGTCACCAGAGAGCCTGAAGTTGCGGGCCAATTGGGATAGTGTGAAAAACTGCACGAGGAACAGGGTTACCATTCTTGTCGACCATTGTTTCATGATAGCAGGGCTTGTTACATTCCGGACAGTGATTGAGACGTGCATATGGTCCAACAAAGGCAGCACAGGAGTCAACACACATGTGGTTAACGATGAACGTCACTCCGCTGAAATCAGAGACAGTTTGCTTGACGTGATAGAAGCTCGGGAGCAGCATATCGGGCTGACATTCATGAATGCTCTGTCGTATCGTCTCATAGGTTGCTTCCGATGAGTGTTCGAGCACATTAAACATTGTTAATGCAAGTTTGGTCTTGGGATCAAGTTGAAGCTCTTCCTGGGGGGGATTGTGCAGACGATGGAGAGCATCACCAGTGAGACCAGTACCATTGTCTAGGGATGCGCTCCGTAGGTCTTGAATGAATGAAAGGTCATGAACATGTTTCGGCAGAGTAGCAATATGAGCAAGTTCATCTAAGTCGATGTCCTGTATGCTCAGATCGGGCCTGTGTTGAGCTTGATCATCGTTTCCATTGTTATCATGCCGCTCGTGGTGGTCTCGTCCATTACCAGCACCACGGCCAGGATCATCATTTTCATTGCCATCACGCTGGCAGTGATCTCGTCCATTATTGGCATGGCCAGGGTCATCGTTTTCATTGCCATCATGCTCGCGGTGATTTCATCCATTATTGGCATGGCCAGGATCAGCGTCACTGTTGCCAAGCCCCCAATCTTCGTTACCGTCCTCATCAGCAGCACTATGATCATAGTCTCGAGGATTCTCGCTGCCTGCGTCCTCGTGGCCATTGTCATCTTGAGCAGGAGTACGACGGACAGGACCCTGCATGCTTGACGATGCTTGGTTCAGCTTGGAACATATTAGTCAAAGTGAATGCTACCATGCAAGAGTATAGGATACCTCTGAACTGGGAGGGGGTGAAATACGCCTGGACGGCCCTCGACCAGGTTCATTATGATCATCGGGGGCTGCTCGTCTTGAGCCTGTGCGAGGTTCTTGTGCTTGGGTCTGGTGCCAGGCAGCATCAATGCCCCGCATTAACGCACAGAACTCTTCAGAATGGCTCGCAAGCCTGATATTGTCCTTTTCATCTGCATCCGCCTCACGAAGGTGTCGTCGTCATGTGTTGATAGTATTCAAGGGCCTGCGAACACCTTTGCAGTATCGACGACAGATGCACCAGTATACAGTCCGGTCTGACATCAAGCTGAGCAGCACAGTTGACTAGGACTGTCAAAGAAACAGGATCAAGTTGGATTGATTCATGCTACCGCTGGACAGCCCAGCGACGCTATGTGCAGCTACGTGGGGCAAGCTACGGAGTACAGGCTAGTTGACACTAGTTTGGCATAGCTGCCGAATTCCGACATACTGCCGAGTAGCTTGACCTGGCTTGCCATATCACGCTTTCTCACTGGGGCTCAATGCTGATCTCAAGGTGATGTCGGCAGTTACAGACCCAAACTCTCATGGACAGTGGAACTCAACATTACCATGGTTTTGGTCTATAGATATTCCTGGAGATATGGATGTCAAGAACTGGATGTCTGAATGTGTGTGTATTTATCTCTGATGATTCTCTGCCTCACTGGTGTTTCTGAAGTCTACTGTGTTCATTGGCTGAGAGCGAAGGTGATGAGAGATAGATGTGCTGAAGAGGTACAACTTATTCAATTGGAATACAGATGGACTAAAGTGTTCTTTCGAAACAAAGCAGTGGTGCTGTGCAATCAGGCTGAATTGGCAGTGGCGATGGGGTGTGCAGGACCTGCTACATATTGGCAAAGGCAGGCTACATTATATAACAGGCTTGCAGAAGTGTCACATGAATGTGAGGACTACATATGTTCACAGCTGATTAGTAGTCAATAGAAATAGTACTTACCATGATGGGATACAGATTTAATGCACCACTGATTGGGTCACACAGACATTACCATGGCAATATTGCTGTTCAGCTGATTATACCGCAATAATAGCCGTGATACTGCCACACAGCTGATTATACTGTTATAGTAGCAGTGATATTACAGTACTACTCATAATAGGTGATACTGGATATTGCCATACAGCTGATTTAGCTACATCAACATTACAAATAATACTGCCACACCACTGATTTGGCCACAATGCCATTAATGCCACAGTAGCAGTAATATCACCATACCACTGATTTGGCCACAATGCCATTAATGCCACAGTAGCAGTAATATCACCATACCACTGATTTGGCTGCACCAATATTACTGCCATAGTAGCAATAATACAGTCATACCACTGATTCTACACCATAGTAGTGGCAATATTGCCACACCTCTGATTATACCATCATAGAACAGCAATATTTCTGTACCACTGATTTGGCTGCATAGCCATTCCTGCCACAGTAGTGGTGCACCACTGATTATGCCACTGCAGTTGAGGCTATATTAACTTAACCACCAAATATACCACTGTAATAGTGGTGATACTGTTACACAGCTGATTTGGCAAGACCACTATTACTGCCATAGTAGCGGCAATGTTA
This sequence comes from Phylloporus rhodoxanthus, assembly GCA_038091195.1. Classification (NCBI taxonomy): domain Eukaryota; kingdom Fungi; phylum Basidiomycota; class Agaricomycetes; order Boletales; family Boletaceae; genus Phylloporus; species Phylloporus rhodoxanthus. Next base: position 14,991 of record JBBPNZ010000380.1, on the reverse strand, counting down.
CTGTACAACTGATTTGGTTTAGCGAACCATGTGGTGGACAATAAGCTTACATCATCTATAACAGGACCATATAAAATAGATCCCAAATACATGAGTGCTATTGTTCATCATTCACTCCCACAACATTACATCAACATGGCAACTCCCTCCCAATCAAGTTCTCTTTCTCCCTTGTTCACTGGCAAATATGGTGATTACCAGGTGATACTTTGGTATTGCAGCTTCCACATCAAGGTCGCCATGGATGCACTGAAACACAGTGCAGTGAATGAGCACTGTTTGGATGACTTCAGAGCAGAGATGGTGTGTTTTCGAAATCAATATATAATGAATGCAGTACTGATGATGTTTGCAATTGCTCAACTGCATATATGTTCAGGGAATGCTGAATGGGATGTTCATGCTTCTCCCCCAGGCTGCTAGAGGGGCACTGACACTCATTACCAACATCGATGTATTCTCCAACCAATTGGAGAGGTTCATTCTGAAACTCTGCATCAACTAGGATGACATGGAATTGTCATTCCACACCAACCACTTGGCCAATATCTGGTGGATGGCTGACTCACTACCACTAGATGACAAGCAATACTCATTAATCACCTTTGACGATCTATGGACAGAGGCCATAGCTGCTCACCATGTACGTATGTATATTCCATTTCTATGACAGGTATAACTGACTAGCTGTAGACGGACGATCCCATCCAAATCAAGGATAGTATGATGGAGCAACAAGTGATCAAGGTGTATCAGCAGTCACTGGTGGAGATGTTTGAGAGTTTGAAAGACAAGTTGGAGGAGGTGGAAGTTGAAATGACGATCATTGCAGATCACATGAAGGGAATGGAGAAGATGTTCAGCTCAACCATTCTGTAGTTCAACCTACAATTATATAGTCATTTCATTGATTTGTTCAAATATGTGTACTAGCATGCATACTACAAGAGATACACTCAGTAAGGGGGATATACTCTGTGAGAGTCCATACAAAGTCTGATGGCTTCCAGAGCTCTGTAGCATACAAATCTTGGTGGTTGAACATCCACCCACTTTATCACTGGCTTGCGCATGTAATATACTAAACACCCCCTATTTCCCTGAACCTTATTTACACCATGCCACAGGAGATGTCCAGAGAATGCCATGACAGTGCTAGGATGGTAATCGAAATGTTTGCCAAGTGTCAGTATTACCATCCAGCCATCTTTGTAGTCACTGATAGTCACTAGCAAGTCAAAGGATTCTGCTGGCGAGTTAAGGTCCCTATGGTATGGCAATTGCTGATTGATCATCACCGATACCGCGTTGAATATGCTATTCCACTCCTCAACCACCTTCACTATTTCCTCTACTCCATTGGTGTTTGTGTGATCTGGCAGTGCTCACATCGTTGCCATACTGGCTTGGTACAAGTCTGGGTGCATGATCACCATCACTACCACTAGGAGAGCATTAGTCTTGGCATTTCTCACTAGCCAATCCCAGTCTCCGGCAGATGAGTGGATGCTCTTAAGTGTCGCTGATACTTCTGGAAGGTGATCTCTGCCAGTATGACCAATTTGGAACTATGCTGGTGACATGTTGAGGCATTCCTTCAACACTCCATCTGCCATACTAAAAAAGGTGGGGTCACTCTGCCATCCTTGAGCAGTGGAGTCATAGCTACTGAGCAATGCCGCCGATATGGGTACCAATGCTTTGGAGATCTTCATCTGGAATATATGAGGTTGAGAATAGCTCAATATATAATAGATGAACCTGTCTTTCATTTCCCAGAGCGGTAGGAAGATACCAAGCAAGAATGATACTATCATGGTTCATGATTATCACTAGTTCATCAATGATCTCTGTATCTCTAGGTGGAAACTGTTCCAGCAGCTCTGCTTCATGTTCTTTTGTTTTTGCCATAATTGTTTCCTTTGATTGCTGTCAATAGGTTTGTAGTAGATATATTGACTGTCTCTGCCAGGCATTAGCATAAATTGTGGAGGATATATATGTCACGTTACTAGTATTCTGATATGCAGAGACAAGTCTATTGAGACAGCGATTGGCATCTGCAACCAACACAATTGGTAGATATATGCTTGGAAGGACCGGCTGTATGATATTGTCTGGATGAGTCTGTTTACGGAAATGGGATAGCATGTATTGGGTGAGTGTGGATGTGAGATGGAGGACCATGGTTGTTGTTTTGTCCATCTGATTGGTGAGAATATACATATATACAAGTTACGGTCATCACCGCCATTGATTGATTAATCTGAGACAGCATAACCAAGGAGACTACCATAATGCATTTCTATCACCACCGCTGAATATACTGCTATCACTGAATATACTGCTATCACTGAATGTACCGCACTGCTGAATGTACCACACCACTGAATGTACTGTATCACCACTGAATGTACTGTACCATTGAATATAGTGTACCACTGAATGTACTGTACCACTGAATGTACTGTACTGCTGAATGTACCATACCATTGCTGAATGTACTGTACCACTGCTGAATGTACTGCTACCACCACTGAATGTACTGCTACTGCTAGATATACTGTACTGCTGAATGTACCACACTACCGCTGATTATACCACCATAGCTAGGTGATACTGCTGTTCCACTGTTTTTGGCCATACCATAGCAATTGTTCCATCAGCTCACCCATTACCATCAGTTGTATTTTCCATTGGCTGATCAATCTCTACCAGCATGAGTCCCATAGGCCTGCTAATATGCATTGACTCTCCTGCCATAGGTCATTCAATCCATATCAGCACTTCAAATCTTGGCCCACCCATATGTACCATCACCTCTCTCATTGGCCCACCCATACATCTTGCCTGTCTCCCATCTGTCCAAACATCTCCATCATCAACCATCCAATCGGCCAATCCACTGCTGTGGTTACCCTATCCCTCAGTCCATCCAATTGTCTCACCATACATGCCATTGGCCCACCACTATACATAGCTATAGCCCAATGCCCTATCCATATATGTTGGTACCTTATCCATCAGCCTATCTATTCCAATTGTCTGCCATTTTTTAGCTATAGGTACATTATCTCCACCTGCATGAATGGCCAACACATCTCTATCAACATTCACTTAATTGGCCCACCCATCAGTTCACCTATTTATCCCTTGGCCCTTCCATCTCCACTGCCATTCTATCCATTGGCCCATCCATCCTGATCAGCATTTTCACTTTCGGCCAATGACCATACTTATTGGCCCATCCATCCATCCCACTCCATACCTCAACCAATCTGTTTTTATTTTCATACTCCAACTATCCTATTTCACTACTCATTTTCACTAATTATGCACTCAGCCCATCCATCTCTATTGCCCATCCATAGGCCCATCCATCCCTATCGGTGGTTTACCCTTCCTCAGCCAATGTTTGGCTGGCCGTCTCACATAGCTGTTTTACACCCTTCAGCTCCCTGTCTTCATCAGTGTTTTGTGACTGCAGTATGTGTTTCTTGGCTGCTTCCTCAGCCTTCTGCATCTCCGCCCTGTACTCTACCTCTGCTTCTCCTCTGCCTGGCAGCATTCGGCCTCCTCATGTGCCTTTTGTTTGACCTCCTCCTTCTGCACCTTTGCTCACCTCTGGCACTCGTTGAACTTGGTGGTGCTGACACTGTCATTGTCATTCTCGTTCTCCTTGAGCTGCTCTTCGGACCAGCCTCTAATGTTACCGAGGGAGGTGGACATGGTAGTGGTTGTGAGTTAAGGAGCAGCAGCTAACTATAGTGGACTTTATATGCAGCTGGACAATAAGCGAGGTTTTGGACTCCAATTTTCCCACTCTGCATTGTTATATGCTTAGGCCTTCAGGGGTTCAGGCCTAGAAGGGGGATACTGTCATATCCAGGAAATCACACTAAGTTCAACTCCAGTGCTCTACTCTCAAGTCCTCCAACTCCAGAGCACTTTCACCCAAGAAGCACTTAGGAGTTCCCAGAGATCCTTCTTATATCTTTCTTCATTCTGTTCCTTGTACCTTTGATTCTTTTGTATTAGACTCACCTCTTAGATTCGACCATAGCTGTGTTCAACTGTGGACATAGCTCTGGCTTATTTTTCCTCTGTCTCTGCCTCCGTCCATATGAGTATATTCTGAACTCTGCCTCCATATATACATAAACCCTCAGTACTTGATACTCATACTTTAGTTTGAATATTATCCTAGACTTACTCTATCTACTCCAAGAGCCTTGACAGCTCTACTCCAACTGGCTTGTTCACACCTCATGATAAGTCTTTACCTCTACCTCCAACCAACCCTGAAATACGGGACCAACATGTAGACAAGGGCACACCACATACAGTGAAGCCAAGTCCCATCCACTCCTAACTCCAGACTTCTTTGGAGTTACCTCCAGAGTAAAACTGGTCTTAACAAGTTCAACTCTGGTACATGACACTTTATTTCCTTTATGCTTTCTGAGCTTGCTCTGCTTTCTACACTTACTAGCACTTGTGTTTCTCCTTTGTTTACTTAGTTAGCTTGTCCAAAATGGAAAAGCACAAAAAAGTATGATAAGTGTGAATAAGCAACACTTTGTTTTCCTGATGTTGCTAGTAGTCCAGTTGCCAGTTGCCCTGCTTAGAGGTTTTTAATAGGACTGGTCAAAACCAGTCATGACTGGTCTTTTGAAAGACTGCACAACATACTATTACTATGTAGCTAATACACACAGGACATTACAGATCAGCAAAATCAAACTACAAATCAACCACTTTATCAACATCATCCCAATTTGCCAGCTTGTTGTCCTGATTAAGAAGCTGCTTGAATGCTTCTAAATCAACCTCCTTGATGTCTAACATGTTGAGCTGAGCAACATCCACAACATTACCTCTCCATATGTGCTTCAAGATTTGTAGCTGCTTGAACTTTTCTGTGCTGAGATGAGATTATTGATCTGTGGCAATTTCAGCACCTGTGGAGAATAGCTGTTCATAAGGAATGGACATTGCTAGAATAGTACACACATGGCAATCTGTACTAGTGTCAGATATTCTTTACTATATAGCTAGTATAGTTTAGAACACAAAAGAAAAAGAGACAAAAGAAATGAACACACTGCCCACCATGAAACAATATTGAGGTCCTTGTTGACTTTGGGGGAAATGTCATTGAGGTAACAGCAAAGTTCCTCCTTCCAACTACCATTAGTACTTGCATGAATCAATTGTTGAAGGAGGTGATGCCGACGGTGGTCATACTCAGATTTGAGTGATCAAGTGATAGATTCTTCTTCTTCTTCATCATCTTTGTAGCATGGTTGGTCACTGGTTTGAGCTTGTTCCTCCCAGTAATACTCCACAGTCACTTCAATGACCTTCAAGGCCTCATTGCACTAGTCTCTTGTATGTGGGTTACTGGCTGCTTGTTTCCTTTTTTGTTCTTTATGACTGCCCCAGGCCATTTCAATGTATGTTAGCTTACATCAGGAAAAAAAAGTCAGCCTGTAGTAACCCAGGTTGCTATATAGTCTACATAGTCCTCTATTGTTATTTTTGCAAGCTGTCTCCTATAGAGCACTTTATAGAGACATATTGTGTGGGCATTTTCTAAGATACACTATATAGAAAAAAAAAAAAAATCAAACACTATATCAGACATGTCTTGATCTTCCTCACACTACAGAGACAGGGTATCCAATTAACTTTATTATGACTATACTGAGTGAAACAAGTGAGCTACATGTGGCGAGGCAAATGAAGCAGGTGTAATGAGATATGAAAAGTGGGAATGAGCATGGTTAAAAAGAATGTGCTGCTGTGGCTGAAATTCATATAGATTATGAATTGAGTGGAGATGAGATGAGGGGTGACAGATCATGGTCCATGCAGAACTGATCACACCTCACAAGACACACTCAACCATGAATTGAGCAGAGATGAGATAAGCAACAGATTATCTGTCCACTATGGCAGAAAACAGATCATAAATTGAGTGGAGACAAGATGAGTGATGGATTACAGTCCATACAGAACTGATTGGGTCTCACCAGACATGCATGGATGCATCCTCAACCATGAATTGAGCAGAGACAAGATAAGCAATAGATTATCTATACCACCATGGCAGAAAACAGACCATGAATTGAGTGGAGACAAGATGAGTGATGGATTATGGTCCATGTGGAACTGATTGTGTCTCGCCAGATATGTGTGGATGCACACCCAACTATGAATTGAGCAGAGACAAGATACATGTCAGATTATCTACACCACCATGGCAGAAAATAGACCATGAATTGAGTGGAAACAAGACAAGCAATGAATTATAGTCCTCTCAGAACTGATTGGGTCTCACCAGACATACATGCTAGAGAATTAATTGAACATTTCTATTAGCGTGATTATGGCACCAGCGATACAAATCCTTACTGCCCACCCACCTACCCCTCCACTACAAGCACATAGAATGACCATGTATGCAGCCTGTACTATTCAAAGGTGTGAAGATCAATGTGTCTATTAAGATAGAAATGTTGAGCCTCAACCAAAGTGTGGCCACATATCCAGTGAGGATGAACAGTGCCACATGAGAATCAGGGGATTAGATGGCATTGCTGAATGATTTGATAGACTGGAATGACTTTGGCGTTTGGTTGCTGAAGTCTGGTTGAATGGCTGATGCAAAACATCTTCACATTGTCATCCAATGACTGTAGGGGCATGAACCAGTGGATATAAGCTAGTGGATAGGGGTAGTTGCTGAGATGTGATGGTGGTCTGAATATGGCTTGGACTTCAGCCACACATAGATCTGCAGGCATCCAAGTCAGTATATACACTGTAAATCAATGACAGCAAGATCAATGTACCATGTATATAGACCACCCTGTTTCATAGCTCAGCATCCACTTCTACTAGCACAGTATCATATGTATCTGGTGAGTGTCAGCAGTTTGTGAATGTCATTGCCATGCTATGGATGGGACTGAATAACAAAAGATAGGGCTACTATTCTTTTGTCCTTGTATGCAGAGCAACAAAGGGAGTGATGCACAGAATAAGAGACTTACTGTGCTAGCAGAGGTCTTAGGTGATGAACACTGAAGAGTGATCACTATAGTCTGATAAGAGATGAGATATGAGGGTGATAAGATAGAACTGATAGTTTTTTAGTGTTAAGGATTACCAGTATGTATGTATGTATATGCTATTATGTATATAGTGCATATTTAAGGTGTTCTTTGGTTGGATTAGCTGAGAACTGTGACATCTTGATTATGAAACAAGCAAAATCTGGTCTTATACTGAGCATGATATAAAGCAATGATCTGATGGCCAATTGATAACAACTTTGGAGAGTTGGATTCGAATCTGTAGTGGATGATTGAGGATTATAGCCAGTATATAGAGGAACATATGCTGGTTTGACATTTGTCATGTCAATTGTTTGATCACTTTGTCAGTATAACTAATCTAATCTAGTTTCAGAATTCATTTGGTATGATCTCTTGTGATCCTTATTTCTAGATACTCTGTGGCTTCTTCTAAATCTCAACTTTCCCATTTAGTCATAAATTGTTTCTTCTTTCAAAGGAGTAGGGATTTGTTATTCCCTAGGAATAGTGAATTGTCAACATAGATAAGCATGATTACTATGTCACCTTTCTCAAAGTAGACATAGACTCCAGCATCTGAATGAGTTCGCTTGAATCCCATTTCAAGGACTGATTTGTGCAATACCTTATTCCATTGAAGGGCGGCTTGCTCAAGTCTATATAGCAATTTCTTCAATCAGTAAACCTTTATCTCTTTTCCTCTCTGTACAAAACCTTTTGGTTACATGGGGTAGATCTCTTCATCTAGATCTTCAAATAGGAAGATAGTCTTCACATCTAGTGCCTCAATTTCTCAATCTTTGAGTGTAGCTAGGGCAAGTAAAAGTCTGACTGTTTCAAATCTTGCAACTGGTGAGAAGGTTTTTTCAAAGTCTATACCAAAGACTTGAGTAAATCCCTTGGTGACAAAGCATGCCTTAATTCATCCATTGCTCTTCTTGACAAATACCCATCTCTCTGTTATGGGTTTTTGATTTGGGGAAGATCTGTTAGATCCCAAACCTCTCTTTCCTTCATAGATTTCATTGCTTCCACACAAGTATCTAGCCATTACTATTGTTGATCCCTAGGTAACTTAAATATATCTTTATATTGTCTTGGTATATCAAATACTGGTGCTGTGGTTGACATGAGTGCTTTCATAAAGTAAGCACTTATTTCATGAACACTTTGTTCCTTGACCATTATGAATGGATCATCAGACTCTTGTTCTCTTAGAACATCTGTTGGAGGTTATTGTCTATACATATTGTCTAGAGTAAATCTTGGTCAAGGAATTCACTCCAATCTCTAGATTCAATCCTGAAGAGGAGGAGGAGGTCTTGAAATAAGTGGTGGTCTAGGGACTTCAGGTGGTCTAGCTTGTGGAGGAGTTTGCAGAGGTATATCCAATTGTTGTTCTGGGTTGGGATTTTGATTATATAACAGGTCTAGATCAAATGATATTTCGATTGGAATCTCTGGTTGAGTGTCCTCTTCTGATTCTTCATTTGGTTCTATTTGATCTGGTGTCTCCAATTCATTGTCATCTTCTGAGATTTGGAAGAGATTTGGTTTGTCTTGCTCATTAGAACATTTGGGGAAAGAGAATTTGTGGAATGTTATACTGCTAGCAATTACCATCGTTCAACTTTGTGCATCATAGAATTTGTATCCCTTTGTGCCTGGTAGATATCCGATGAATATCATCTTCTTGGCTTTAGGGGATAATTTGTCTCAATAGTCTTCTTTATGAATGAATATGTAAGCTCAACAGCTGAAGACTCTAAAGCCAGATATGTCTGGTTTTGTAACTTCTGGGTCCCAAATAGAGATAGAGGTTGCCCATTTAAGTCTTCTCATAGGTTATTGATTGTAGATATATAATGCAGTTTCCATAGTGTCTTGCTAGAATACTTTTGGAAGACAAGCATAGTGTATCATTGTATTGACTTTGTCTAGTAAAGTCCAATTGAAGCATTCTGCATGTCTATTCTATTATGGTTCTCTGGCTACTGCCTTTTAATGTTGGATGCCTTACAAAGTGAGGAACGATTGGAAGTTATTGCCTAAGTATTCCCCTCTACAGTCTGAATGCAATGTGACAAGCTTGTGTCTGGTCACCAGCTTGATGATAGTTAGGTAGGACTTGAATGCAGTAAAAGCATCAGATTTATGTTTGATAAAGACAACACATGCAGAAGAACTGCAGTCATCAAGAAAAGGTATGATGTATTTGCTCTGATTGCGAGAACATAAGAGCATTTCAAGAAGATCTATGTGTACCAATAATAAAACAGAGGTAGCTCAAGAGTCAGATTCTGGATGCAGGATCTGAGTGTGTTTTCCTAATGTACATCCCTTGCAAAACTTCTCAGTAGGGGTAGAATTGGTAATAGATAGAAAGCCAAGACAAGTCTTGTGTGCATTGCAGAGTATATTTTGTGATGCATGTCCAAAGTGGTAATGCCAGAGTTTCATAGAATCAATTTCCTGTAAAGACATGGCTGAACTAGTCATTGGTTTAATCTATGATGACTGAAATCAATGTAGTCTACCATTCAGAGATAAAGCAGATGCCTGTATTGTTGTCTGATTATGTTTGTTCTTGATAGTAGTAGCTCTTTGATTAATCTCGGCAGTATAGCCCAATTTGGTCAATTCTGGTAATGATAGCAACTGATATGGGGAATCTGGAGAATACCACACATTTCATAAGATTAGTGCTTCTCGATTATTGGGTTTCATGATTATATGACCTAGTCTGGTCATTTTCATAGTGGTGTAGTGATGGGCAAGGCCCAGGCTCAGGCCCCAGGCCAGGCCAAGCCAGGCTGTTTATAAGGGCTTTGGGGGCCCAAGGGCTCAGGCCTCAGATTTGCCAGGCACTTGGCTGAGGCTACTTAGTAATCATGTTAGTAATTGTGACATAAAATTTTGAGTGCCAGTTGCTTCCATAGTTCCATAGAAATGAACATGTCAGGATCCATTAAAAACACTGTAGCTAGTTGACCAAAACAGGCAACACAACCATCTATGAAACTCAGGGACATACAGTGACTCCCAAAACTGTTACAATGCCTAACCTGGATGCAGTGCATGAAGTGCACTGTAAACACCTGTGGAAATTTCACTTAGCTGTGGTGGGACAAATACTAGTACACACTCTTGGCTACCTATCAGTGCCTGGGTCATGTGATTTGGTCTAGGGGTCATGGAGATATGGCCATTTTAAAATGGCAACTACATTGTAACAGTTTTGTCACTTTTGATATACTGTAAACTATGGGATCTCTATGAAACACATGGACTGTTACTCTTATTTTGTACTACAAATGAAGATATACATATAAATATTATGTCAGAGTTCACACACCTCATTTTTCCCAGTCACTATCATTAAATATTAGTTTTCTATTAAATCAAGTATTTTCCTTTCTAAGCCAGAATTGAACTTCCTTGTGCATTCAAGTGTACTAATGACAGTTAAATACACTTATATTATTACTGATGATCAGTTTATAGTGATATATAACCAATACAAGTCACTTATCCTAATATGTCTCTATTGATTTGTGATATACCATTTGTCTTGCTTGAATTTATGAGAAGAGTAGACACTGTACATACAAAGCTCTTGAGTGATGCTGTCAAAGGGCAGGTGAACCTGACATGTGATGCTTAGCAGGCTTCAAATACAGATGCATATTTTGCAGTTACAGGCTCTTGGCTGCAAGAAGACTCCTCTGGCATGTGGGAGGTCAAAACAGCCCTCCTAGGGTTCATCCAAATGAACACCACACATGACAGCATACACTTTGGATGGACCTTTTATCAGGTTATTCATCAGCTTGGAATCACCCACAAAATCAGACATGTAACTTGTGACAACACCTCAAATATGGACATGATGGCAGAAGAGTTCGCCCAACAGATTGAGAAAGCTATGGGCAAATCATGGAATCCAGTCAACAAATGAGTTCAGTAGGTTTTCATTATTATCAAATGTAAGGTTCGCCACCCAAGTAGCCCCTTTCTCACTGGGCTTTGAGACATGAGATGAGTGACAAGGAGTGAGCATTGTAGTAGTCAGGGAGTTGAGTGTAGTGAGAGTAGGTGTAGGTGAGACAGGGACAGGGATGGCTGAAGAGGAGAAGGTGGACAAGACACCTTCCTCTTCATCGCTATCAGAATCAGGTGGGGATGATGGGAAACATTCATCAAAAACTATATTCCTAGCAGTGAAAAAGGTGCCTGTGGAGGCATCCCATACTCAGTAATCCTTAACCCTATCAGGGTAGCCCATGAAGATAGTGTGATGTGACTTAGGGCCAAATTTGGCCTATAGTTTGTAGTGTTGCCAAAGTTCAGTCTAGAACCTAAGGTTTGAACCTGAATCTCTGAACTGAACTGCAAAGTTCAGGTTCAGTTCAGATTCAGGTTCAAGCTTGAGGTAGTAGGTTCAGGTTCAGGTTCAGACATTGGCTGATATCAGAGAACCAGTTCAAACCAGTTCAAACCAGCTGAACCAGCCTAAAACATCAGCAAATCATATAGATAGTATATATAGTTGGACAGTGTTGTACAATGGCTACAACTGGCTACAACACTATATGAAGGCCCCCCTGTCTCACATTGTAATAGTCCCAGCACAGCCTTAGCAAAAGTCTAGAGTGGCTGTATAGACAGCACAGAGTCTACAGAGCATACAGAATCCAGGCCAAGTACAGTAGAATATATTTTGTAGTTTTTCTTCCCCCTAATACACTCAAATGTTATAGAAAACAGTTATATTTTGTAAACTACATGTATACATTGTGGTGTTATCCTTGTTGGGCTGTGGTCATCACATCCTCCTCATCATGCTGTCCTTGTTATGTCATAGTTGTCACATTTTCACTATCCTCATATTGTCACCATTGCCCCATCCTGTTGTGTCCTCCTCACTACATCCTCAATGTTGCATCATGGCTGTCATGTCATCCTTATCACACTGTCCCCATCACAATGTTGCTGTCACCTCCAGGCAGATGGTTACATGTCGTTGTTGTCATGATGTCATTGATGGCACTAGGCCATCAACAACATTACATCATCATTGCCATTGCCATTGTCTCTTGCATCTGGCCATTCTCATGGTGTCATTGATGATGCTGGGCCATCAACCATGCTGTGTCGTCATCATCATCATTGCCATCTGCTCCAGGCATGTGGTTACATTGACAGTGTTGCACCATTGTTGCCATCTCCAGGTGTGCAGTTTCATGTGTCATCATTTTCATTGTCATCATGATGTTGTTGATGGCACTAGCTCATTAATGACATTGCATTGTTGTTGTTGTTGCCATCTGCTCCAGGCACATGGTTGCATAGACAATGTTGCACATGTCATCATTGTCGTGCAGGTTGCCATGTCATCATGGTAGTGTCATTGATGGCATTGGGCTGTCAATGACATCGCTTCATTATTGTCATTGTGTCCTCTAGGCAATGGCAATGGTGAGCATGCGGTTGCACACACACAGTCATTGTCTTCATTGTGTTGCTGTTGTTGCATCATTGACGGTGGTATGTTATCACTGTTGTGCATGCATTGTCATCACAGTGTTGTTGATGGGGGTGGACTATTGACAATGTTGCATCGTCATCTGCATGCCCTCCAGATATGGTGTGGGTGTGGATATGGTCACACACATTGTCATGACATTGTTGTTGATGGCACTTGGCCATTGAGAACATCATGTCATCATATTGTCTAGACAGTGGTGGCAGTCACAGCTGTAGCTGCAGTTGCAAAAACATCATTAGGATGGCAGGTGGTATGCTTGGGTTCATAGATGGTGAGGGACCATGTGAGAGTGGTGTAAGTTCTTTTATATTCTTATCATCAACTTTAAACATGTTTTTTTAGCAACATTCAACTCAATATCCAGTCTTGTCTCAGATGGCTCATGACTATCTTGCAATTCAGGGATCTGCTGTTATATCTGAATGTTCCTTTTCACAAGCTGGACTGACTATAACCTTGCTATGCAATAGATTACATCCAGATACTGTAGAGGCTGTGTAGATCCTAAAGAATAGCTATAAAAGTGGAGATTTAACTACTGAGGTTGAGGCTCTACAATAGAAGACTAAAAACTAGTCTGCTAAGACAAAATAGAATTACTTGTATATTTCTCAGAAACAAATCTTAGGTTCAGGTTCGAACTAGTTCTGAACCTGAACTGAACTCACATGAACTGGTTCATATAGGTTCAGTTCAGGTTCAGGTTCAGGTTCAGAGTAATATGACTAGGTTCAGGTTCAGGTTCACCCTAACAGAGGGTGAACTGAACTGAACTGAACTTTGGCAACACTATTCAGGCTCATGCCGGGGGGGGTTCTGCGTCCATCCCAGAGGAAATCCCGCATGATAGTGTGTAGGGACTTAACTACAGTGCGTGGCATCCCTTGTGCTTTCGTGAGGAATTGTGTCATGCCGCCTACTAGCATTTGTATTACCAGTCGTTTCGCATCCAGGGTAGGTCTGGAGCAGGCCCAGTGGTTGAGCTTTCCTTTGATTTTGTCAAGGGTGGGTGTCCAGGGCTGGGCACCTTCTACTTTGTTTCCAATCCAGGCACCCAGGATACGTGTAGGTTGGCCGTCCTCCGCGATGCAGATGCCAGCAGGAAGGGGGGGGTCATCTGGGTGGATTTGTCGTGAGTGGATCACTCGTTGCCTGTGTGTTTCTGTGCCGATGGGCACAATCTCAGTCTTCTCCCGGTTGAATTTAGCCCCGGATGCAGTGCACCAGGTCTTTAGGATGCGTTCAAGGTCGGAGTAGCGGTCAGTGTCAGATAGGTAGACGGTGGTATCATCTGCGTAGAGGTTGACTTTCACGGTGGTGTTGGTATTTGGGATGTTATATCCGGTGAGTTGTGGTGCGTTTCGGATACATGCTGCCAGTGGCTCAATTGCGAGGTCAAAGAGAAGGCAGGACAAGGGATCTCCCTGGCGGACTCCTCTGGTGACTAGATAGGCGTTGCTACAGACAACGTTTAATATGATTTGTGTTTTTGCGTGTTGGTACAAGGTAGCGACTGTGTTTACAAATAAGTCCGGCACACGGAATGTTCTAAGGGTGGCTAGCATGTAGTTGTGGTCTACTTTATCATAGGCCTTCTCTTGGTCTAGGGCGACGATCACCCCATTTTCTTCCATATAGTCCGCATAAGTGCACATAGTTTCGGCCAATCTGATTGGGTCAAAGATCGACCGGGTTGGGACGAACCCAGATTGGTCTTGATGCAGCAGTGAGCAGGCATGGGTAGCTAGTTGTGATGCCAAGGCTTTGGTCATGATCTTGTAGTCCGTGTTGAGTAGCGTTATTGGGCGGTAGTTCTCAATCTTCGTTCTGTCTTTCTTTTTATAGAGGGGACACATCCAGCCTATTGAGAAGTTGGCAGCTTTGTGTGTTCCGAACGTTTGGATGTTATTATAGATGAGCGTGAGACACCGAATGATATCGAAAGATGGCTGGTTTTGTTTGCTGTGTTGGGTGTGGCGGTCATGTAGCACCTTCTATAGTTCATACGGTAGGCCATCTAGGCCAGTGGCGGTGGCATTCTTGGAGGAGTGTAGGGCTGCCGCAACTTGATCATGGGTGATCAGGTTGTTAATGTCGGCATCAGGGGCATGGAATTTTTGAGATTCTGGGATCTGTAGCAGGACCTCGGCTTGTGCTGCTCGGCGTTGGGGGTTGGAATAATCGAGCAGGTCTTTCCGTTGGAGGTCGTCATAGTATTTGCATGCTATGTTGGCCATGTCAGACGATTTTGTTGTTATCTTATCAGACGCAGGGTCATATAGAGCGTGTATTATATCTCTGGGTTTGCGGGGGTTATGTAGTTTGGTCCAGTACTTATTG
>JBBPNZ010000379.1:0-21365 GCA_038091195.1 Phylloporus rhodoxanthus | reverse complement strand
CGCAGTTTCCAGGTCAGTCCTGTGTTGGCTTCCATCGTGTAATGTCTGGCTGATGTGGCGTGCTGGGAATGAGTAGCGGATGATGTCGTTGAATTACTCGTTTGGAATCGAGAGGGACGAGGTGGTGTTGGCACGGAACGACGCTGATCATCGCAAGTGGTCGAATCCGCTCGAGATGCGGTGCGTGTATTGTTTGCGTCTGCGTCTGCGTCGCGTTGATATGTGAACTGCGTTTGATAGGCTTCCGAACGCACCGTCGATGCGCTTTGTTTGCGTGTATGGTCACGGAAAGGAAACTGAGGTGAGTCGTGCACATCTCGAACAAGCACCGTGTTGATCATTGTCTTCAGCGGTCTTATTGGTCGGTCGTAATGACACTGAGGCGTCCGTCGAGAAATGATCGACTTTGACAGGTATGCGCATGTTGATCAGGTACCGAATGCGTCATGGGTCGATACGGCGATGACCGGGGAAGCCGAAAACGGAGAGACACGCAATGCGTCGCGCTTGCGCTCAAGTTGGATTGACGCCGAGTACACGAACGAGCAACTGATGCCCAAGGTAATGTGAACTATGAATTGGTTGGCGTCGAGTGGCCGGACTGATGTTGATGCTAGGTCCGAAATGGCGTGAATATGGGCGAGGGGGACGGGACTGTGGGTCTATTGAGCATGGGTGTGATGTGTGTCGAGGGGTGGAAACGACCGCGGTGGAATCCTGCCGGGATCCCTGTGACGACGGTCGAGGTGTGTCGTCATCCGCATCGTCGGGCCGTTTGTGACGTCTATTGCAGCTCCCGCACCGACCTGTGCCCAATATCCCTCGTGGAGGCGCGAACACGAGCGATCATGTTGATATTCTGGGATCAACGGCATTAAACGAGATTGTGGTGTTGGTAGCGACGGGTGCGGGGGAGGAGGTTGAAGGTCGTGTCGTGTCGAAGATACGCGAGTATGCTGCGCAGATTCGTTGGGATTGAGTTGTACGTCTAAAGGTGTGTGGATACTTGTTTAAAATGTCATCATCATCACAATAAGGTGTCGCAACGTCGATTGTTCTTGCGTTAGGGGATGGACGGTAGATTAAACAGTGATCCGCATAATCAACATCACTTGTCTTCTTGCTTTCGGTTGCTCTCTGACCTTTGAGAACCAGTGGATGGGACCTATACAAAGTTTGAACGTTCTGCTCCAAGCAGGCCATTCTGCAGGCGCTCGGCTATATATTTGAGGCTCGTGACACAGTTTGGCACGCCCTTGCGGTGTCATGTGTTTCACGCTAATCGATGTCACAGGTATGGTGTGTAGATCCATTGCAGCTCTGTGGAAAGCATCCTAACTGACAACTGAGGAACCTAGATGCTTATACACTCTTCCACTCTCTCCATATCTATGCGGACGGTCATGGATCTGGAAATCTTGGATTGACTACCATGGAAAGACCAGGAAGATGATTTCGTCATTGCTGATGATGATAGCCATCCCCTGCTCGTCTCTTCATCGAGTTCTACCTGGCCGAGGTCGACAGTCGTAAATTCGACCTTGGTTGATGTAACATTCTCGGTGTCCATATCACCCTTGTGTAAGGCGCGATAGAAAAAGGCCACGATCACGAGCAGGTTGCACACGATCAGTGCGCATGCCACTTTGATATGTCCGAAGAACATTGTACCCGAAGTGAGAGCCGAACGTAAGAGCACAACCGCCTCCACGACCGTGACAATGTTGATCACCATGGTCGCTGAGAATGCGGAAGATATCAGAATCCTACATTTTCGGCCAAGCTTCATGCCGCGCAAAAACCAAATCGGAAGCGTGCTCAAGAGCACGTCCGCGATACAATCCGCTGTCATGGCCAAAATTAAACACCCAGAGAAATCAGAGATTTTGGCGCTCACAGGAGATCTGGAATATCAAAACCAACCTCGTCAGGAGGCATGCATGTGCAATACACAGAGAAAGGCGCAGGGCCAGCAGTGCAAGCCCAACAAGCCCAAAGAGAAAACCGATGCCAAGGGCAACGCATCTTCGCATGCCCTCGGGACGCGACACACGCACGATTGAAAATAAAATACTTAATCTCGCTGCCCTGAAATTCGTCGTGACCGTGTGCTACCGGCCAGGGTGATGAACGCACCACATGAGAATTGGATATGCCAAGGAAAAAATCCACCCCCCGGTCTCGAACACCCGAGTGTCTGCTCGTACATTCGTCAGTGGTGGATGGGCATGTTTTGTGATGGTCATACCATCGGGAATCGATCGTTCGAGTGCTGTAACAAGCAGGCAGGCAATGTCTGCCAACAACGCCAGCGTTGCCCAAGCATCGTCCCACCACAGGCGGGCTGTGTGGCATTGGTACCCAAGTCTGAAAAAAGTGCAGAGTATCGCCACGCTATGAAAAGACGCCGAGACAGCTGAGGATATGGTAGTCCATCATCAGCAAGTTGACAACAACGTCCGGTAGGAGGAAGAAACTCACCAATCAATGCACGATTCCAGTTGGGGAACATGGTGCTGGATGGGTAAGCGATCAATCATGAGTGGGCTTACATTGTACAGCCAAAATACAGCCTCGAGCCATCGGGAGTGACAGGTGGTCGCTTATATGATACCCATCATTCGGGTCCCACATTTTGAAACAACTTGTACCGAGTGTGTCAGATGGGCCCTGTACATGTACTCATTATTCGCTGTTCACGCATAGGATATCATGATATTTTGTTGAAAATGAGTACATTTGAATCAAAGAAACTGAGACTTACCATCGCATCGCGGGACTGTCCTTCTAATCATTGAACTGCCAGATCCGCAAAACCAGCTGAAATGAAATAAGCGTTCAGCGAGCAAACTGATTGGTCAACTGAAAATGATATACCCAAAAGGGGATTCAAACCATACCAACCGAAACGGTCGGTTAGGAATGTGGCAGATGTCAACCTTTGCCGAAGCTGAGTTTCAAGCTTCGAGCCCTGATACTTTCCCTGAGCGGGGTAGTAGTACGTCGCTAACCGATCGTACGGTAAGTACTGCCATAAATTTTCGTAGCTTTCCTTTTTACACTGTGTCTCGTTTGTGGCAGTGCGTGACTTTGCCAGTTGATGTCCTCGCGATCGGATCCGCCGCAGTCGAGTATGTATATGATGAATAACCCGCTCCTGCAAACACAGAAATGATCCCCACTGTAAGTCCCCCTCTTGCATGTTCAACGCCGCTCGTGCTGCCCTCTCCCACAGCGCACGCAGGTGCTCGTCATCGGTGGTGGTCCGGCGGGGAGCTACGCCGCATGTGCGCTCGCACGGGAGGGTCTCGACGTCGTGTTGCTCGAGGCAGCCCAGTTCCCAAGGTCAGGCGCAATTCGTGATGTTACTCGTGCCAATATAACATCAGATATCACGTCGGAGAGAGTCTGATCCCGTCCGTGCGGCGCTTCCTCCAATTCATCGGCGCGGAAGAGCGAGTGGAGGGCTTTGGCTTCAAGTCCAAGGTACGCGTGCGTCTCGCGTCCATGCTCGTCTCGTCACACGTACTGTAGCCAGGTGCTGCGCTCAAGTTGAATCAGTACAAGCGCGAAGGATGTACGTGGCCCACTCATGTTGGTCCGTGTTTCTTGACACCCCACCGCAGACTCGGATTTTGTCGCAGTCGGACGCGACAACAGCGCCTGGAACGTGGTCCGTCTGTTCCTCTCCCCCGAGGATGATGACTGATTGACGTACCAGACTCGCGCCGACTTTGACCATTTGCTCCTCGAGCATGCCCGCGCGTCCGGCGTCAAAGTGTATCAAGGCACACGCGTCACGTCCCTTGGCTTCGTGTCGGGCAACGGCGAAGCCGACCCAGGGTACCCGGTGTCCGCCACGTGGCAGAACTCGAACACCAGCCGGGATATAGCCTTTGACTTTGTTGTGGATGCGTCTGGGCGCACAGGAGTTTTGTCTGAGCGCTATTTGCACCGTCGGCGGTATAATTCCGCATTGAAGAACATTGCGCTCTGGGGATACTGGACGGGAGTCGAGACGTACGGACGAGGCACAGCACGAGAAGGCGCACCGTGGTTTGAGGCCCTGACAGGCAAGTAAAAGCGTTTGGTGCCGGTGGACGGGGCACACTGACGTCTGCTAGATGATTCGGGGTGGGCGTGGCTCATCCCACTGCATGATGGGACGACCTCGGTTGGCGTCATCGTCAATCAGAAACGGTATCAAGAACGCTGGTGCTCGGTCCCAGGCATGTCGACATGTGCGCGGTACGAGGCGCTTCTGTCGCTTGCCCCACATTTAACGCGTCTCATCGACCGCGGGACACTGATCACGAAACCAGCGGATGGTGATATAAAAGGGGCACCGTACTCGCTCGTTCGATCTGCGGCGGACTTTAGCTACTCGGCGCGAGGCTATGCGGGCAAATCATTTCGTATCGTAGGAGATGCCGGTGGTGCGTCTGAGCATTGTTGTCTTTGACAAGCGTATTGTTGATGGGAGGTATGCACAGCGTTCATCGACCCGCTCTTCTCGTCAGGCGTGCACCTCGCCATGACATCCGCTTTATCAGCCGCTGCCTCCATCTGCGCGTCTATTCGAGGCGATTGTACTGAGGACGTCGCCGCAACGTGGCACACACGCCGGTTTACGTTGAGTTATACAAGGTCAGTGACGTGATGGTTTCGTAGGAGACACTAAAGTGTGCATAGATTCCAGATGATCGTATTGAGCGCATACAAGCAGATTCGCGCGACGCGGTTCGATGTACTCAACGATGTCGACGAGGATGGGTACGAGCACGCCTTTGCGGCAATTCGTCCAGGTGTGTAGTGTGTAGTCGAATGCGCTGCTGATGAAGAACACGTTTGGATAGTTATTCAAGGCGCATCTGATATGGGCACGAGGTTGTCCGAACGTGAGCTGCAAACTGCCCTAGACTTTTGTAGCCAGTTTTGTGCGCCAGAGGAGCAGGCCACGTGCGGGAGGGAGGACGATGAAACGGTCGCGGCAAGGAAGCCAGCGCGGGCCAACGCCCGCGGGGTGGTGCAGTCAGAGTTTCTCGTGAACAACCTCGAGGCGGAGGAGATCGAGGGGTATGTGATCAGGTTGCGCACAGGGTCGTTGGGTCTCTCGAGGGCTGTGAAGGAACTCATCTAGGCATATTCGCAGTTTGCACGAATGCATCATTTCCGAACGGTGTTGCTGTTCTATACGTGGTGGAACATAGATTTAGAATTCGTATCTTCTCGTGGTGCGTGTTGTTTATGACTCGTCTCGGACGTTCTCATGGAATCAATTCCTGTCGAGTCTCGATGTGGGTCTACAGCGAACGCCTAAGCATGCCTCGCTGCAAACTTTGGCCCTGTGCAGATCCTAGCTCCCCGTGTCATGGATGGACAAGTACCGACTCATTACATAAGTAAGCTGTCCAGCATGTTTGCACAAAGCGGATCTAAACAGGTGATTTCGTTTCAAGCAATGTCAACGTTTCTCAGATCACCGAGATCTAACTCGAGCTGATGCCAAATCTATTCTAGATCCATGCTTCAGCGAATTGTTGAGAAGTACATTAGTGAGTCGTAGCAGAGGCACCGTGCGCGTATACGGACAAGGAGCGAGACCACCTTGCTCACTCCGTGCTTCTACCACTCACGAACATCATGTTTGTGTCTTTGCAATTCGTAAGTACTTAGCAGACGCGGATAGGTAAGTGCCCGCCAGCGCTTGCAGGTGGGTACGCACATACATTGGGGTGATGTACCCGCAGCCAGGCAGCCTTATCATCGGCCCCCCTCTTCTGTTGCATTGCTCCCTGCCATTGTTCACCGAGTTGACTCGTACTCTGACAACACGAGCCCTCCCGACGAGGCTATTCTTGATTTTGACCCGTGTTGACCCAAGTACTGGGCAAGGAACATAGCATCTCCCCACTAACTCGTCTTCAAACAAGTTGATCTCAGGACGCATGTTGCTCAGAGAATGCTTCTATTACATCAGTACAATATAAAATACCAAATGACGAGTTAGTTAGCCACGACAGCCCACACCAACCTAGAGACACATCCAGTACCAACCTATCCAATCCGACACGTCTCGTAGATGTAATAAAAATCCAGGACATGCAAGAAAGATGATACGCTGAGGTGGACCAGCTGTCGTGACTTTGAATAGAGTAGATTATATGTTTGACACGTCGGACCCTGCGATCACTGAGCCAGAAAACGTTGGAAAGCCTCTTTAGAAATGTGTGCGCGAAGAGTCATGTTACAAGGAAAGAAAAGAGGGCGTCTATAATGTTTAACAGGGTCAAAACTCGAAGAAAGTGGCGTCAACCTTTCTGACTCACTGCGTAACACCACCTGTAAATTGTGGTTCAAATTCGGCATCATTTCCACTTGAATCCTTGGGGACATTGAAGTCCAACGTGGCTAGCAGTGTTGCAACAGCAATCCAGACAGCAGCATCACCGATGTGACGGCCTGGAAAACACAATATATCCTCCGTGTGAAGGGCTTGGTCCCATAGGGAAGTAGTGACTTACCTGGACATGCACGCCTTCCGAATCCATAGGCAAACTCGGCAGGATCATCTCCGTTCAACATCCCTTCAGAGTCCAAATACCGTTCGGGAATGAACGCCTCCGGGTCTGGATAGCGAGTTTCGTCGCGTGAAATTGCCCTGTAGTATGATGCTGTTGAGACTCTTCATGCAATAATGACATAGGCTATTCATACCAAAGATTTGCAATGACGGTTGCCCCTGTTGAACAAGTTCACTACAAGCAAGCTCGTGTGTGTTCAAGACATACCGCTTGGGATGTAGTAACCATTGTAGACATCGCTAGTAGTCGTAGCATGTGGGACACCTTTTGGAATGGTTGAGAATACATCTGGGACAACCGGTCCAGAAAACGCACCCATAGGAAGAACTGGTCTCCACCGAAGTGTTTCTCGCACGATTGCATCAATATATGGCAAGGACGGTCTGTCCTCAAACTCGGGTAGCCTGTCACTCCCAATAACAGCATCAATTTCTGCTTGGGCATGTTTCCACACGCGGGGATTCTTGATCATCGCAAGGGTGAAAAACAACAATGTCGCAGTCGTCTGGATAACCCATGAGTGACATACTTCTCGGAGAAAATGTTCAACCGACCGTCTCCATAGAACCTTGATACGCAATAGTTGAGAGTCAAGCTACGCAACGGCAGTCATGTTGAGGAATAACTCTCACCGAGAAAAGAGGACATAGCAGTAAATTTCAAAGAGTCTTCGTACTCAGCACGATCAGAGTCACCCATTTTTTCCATACGGTCTAGGTGACCAATTACCATTGTACTGGGATCGATCACTTCCTTGGCATGCTGTAACAGCGATGAGTTATTGTCATAACCAATGGGACAATGCTCACCACACGTCCGCGGGCCCATTGATATAGTGTCTCCTTCGTCCGGGTGCCTAGCGCGCAGGACTCTTCAGCTTCCCGTTTAATCCAAGATAAACCGGGAATCCATTCAGGCACGTTTAATACTTTCCAGGGATGAAATTCAGTAAAGCCAACAATGCGTAAAGGTTTATCACAAGGCACTTACGGAACGGGAAAAGCTTGATCAGAAGCAACTTCTCAGAAAACACCGCCGTAAAGGAGAGTCTCAGAAAATCATCGCCCAATGTTACTACAGGATCTTTTGGAAGCTGAGGGCGGTAATCATAAACAGCTGAAAGAGAAACCGCAGAAGAAAACCTAGACATGTCCAAAATCAGTCAGGGCAGATGTGAAGAACGGATGATCCCACGTTGAAAAGTAGGATGGATAGTCGTTAGGGTCATTAATTATGTTCATGACGGTCTGGCGTGCCCAGTGAAGTTGCATCGGGCGAAAGACGTGAGAGGCCTCGGCGTGAAATGTTTGGTGCATGATGCGCCTCCCTGATTTCCACTCTGCGTTATATGGGAGAGAACTGAGGACCCTGTCGAGCCCATACCTGAAACGGCGAGGATTACCAGTATGGTTAATATCTCGCATTATTTGCGGGTAAAATGCACTCACGGCTTGAGAGTCGCAATGAATGGGCGATCAGAGTATATCTGTGATCGACTCTCCAACAGGTCCTTCGCGACTGAAAACGAGTTTAGAACGATAATGTCGATATCCAACATTCGGGCATAGACAATATCGCCTGATAACCGTCAAGGTGGGGTGGTTCCGAGGCATGCTGCTTACCGTATTGGGCACTCCATGATGTGTAAGTCAACCAAGGCTGCTGGGGGTCGATTGATAGAGCATTTCCTAACAGAGGGAGAGGGGCAGGACCAGGGGGGAGAGGATAACCCTTCCTCTCTGCGCGGTTCCGAAGAAACCGAAGGATTCCAGCCACAATCTTTATTGTGGCTGGAACAAGCAATGCGAGCTGAGTGAGTGAGAGTCGCATCACAAAAGGAAGCAGCTCCATGGAAGAGTGCCAATTAATAAATGAGAAACTATTGCCCATACTCCTGGATAAATGACATATTAGTACTCGGCGTCGATAGGTAGGATACCTCGTGGCTAGTGCCATGCTCGCTGTCAGTGTCAACAACCGGTGTCAGTTCATGTCTATCGATCTCGTGTCTGTGGTTTTCTGGACTTACATTCGGAGGATCTTGCTCTGAACCCGAGCTCTCGCAACCATTGGAGCCTATCAGGTATCGGATCACACTTTTGTATTGGCATACTAGTCAGAATCAGTACAAATTGTCTACAAACCACTCAGGAATCGTGATAGACAGCGTTCCATGATGAACTCGCCTAAGACTTAAAGAATGTTTTATTAGAACAAGACAACAATCTTATAGATACGATTGAGGAGATAGAACGAGCGAGAAGTTGCTCTCCACAAACAAACTGCGTTCTGAGATTGGCAATATTGGTGGGCGCTTTGCGTTACACGTATCGAGAACGTAACCGGAGGAACCTCACTACTCAATGACATTCGCTTCCACAGCACTCTGTAGGTGTGAGTACTAGAGCTAGAACCGATGGGTGTAGCGTCGCGATGGGGCGCACTATCAGATGTCGGGTAACTTCGCCTAATCCCAGTGTAGAAAGCCGCTAGTTGACATCCATGGTCCCTCGGCGTGGTGGTGGTTTTTTTAGAAGCCTGTCACCAAGGTGACGTGTGACATGTGACATTTGGCCACTTGTCCATGATCAAGTACTCAGGCCTCTGACAGGCTCCAGGCCCCAGAACCGGTCCAAGTCGTTCGGTCGCACTAGTGGTCAATCACGCGCACGGCGGATCAAGGATGTGTGCATGCGGCGTAGTTCAGGAATGGAAACTTAGTTGTTCCAGAGATTGGCGGGGAGACTTGTGCCCTGTGCCCGTTCGAAACTCTTCGGATGTGAATCTTGGGTACTGAACCAAATCCAAGTCTGGTGGCCAGACTGTCTGTGACTCAGGCCGTTAACGGTCAGTCATTGTCACTGTCGCTCCCAAATGCGATCCACAAATGTGAAAATAGCATGGCCAATTCGATTCCTACGCCAGATCAGCAGCCCAATGTTGACAGTGTTCTGCCAATCAGTGAACGTTCACAAGATTCAGGGAACGTACACCGATGCTCGAGCAGTATCAGAGTCCAGATATTCAATTCCAATGGGCTGGTTGTGTCGGGTACTTGGGTTAAGAGATCTAGGACCCGGTGACCGCTAAATTTCAGTCACGTTCAGGTGAATGCTCATTCAATGACTCTCCCACGACTTACGGACAGTGACTCTGACTCTCGCTGACTGGCAGAACACTGAATGTTGATGCCCTTCAAGTGTTCTTTGTCAGACGTGAGTGGGTACGTAAGACATGGGCGATCTGGATCTTGTCAGGACGCGTTCGGATTGGCGCAACGACGAACAATCGCTACGATTCCTATTCATGAGTCTGAACCTGCGCCTCGTCATGCTTCAATTAAACTAAGGCTTACCATGTACTTGGCGCCATGGTCACAGTGCATGCGGGTTTTGAACGATGGACTTTGCCGTGCGTATGGTGATCGGTTCCTTCGGCTTTCCTCCTCTGGAGGACGGCGGTAAGGTGTTGCACATACTTCATGAACTTCGCGACGGCGCTGTCATCTCTCACTCAATGACGCTTTTCTTTGTTCAAAGCTCGAGGCAGCATGGTCCAAGCCAAGTCAGGGAGATTTACAAGAATACTGATTTGTCGACATGGGTTTCAGAGACATGAGACTCGGAGGCAACAATACTCAACGATAGGAACATAGGATACGTTGTTTTTTGATCTGTTCGTTTATGGTCATAACGGCAGGCAAATTTCAGGCTCACACGACGATGGTCGTTGCTGTCTAGTGTGTGTGGTCAATGGTGGGTTCACCAGAGTGTTCAAAGGACTTGAAGGTTTCCCTGGAATTTGTGTCATGCTTGCTCTTGGCCGCCATCAGCGCCGTGCATGCAACCGTCATGGGCCGTGATACCGTTCTTGATGGGCATCGATACCGATGGTTTCACCAACCTCCCGGAGAAGGATCGAGCTCGCGCATGGGCCCTGCTGCAGCTCCCTCATATTGGCAAACGTAGCGCCAGAAGTATGGCGGTCAGTGCCGTGAATACCGCCGTGTCATACACCGCCGAGGTGGGTGTTGGCACTCCGACATATCGTATGTCTGTATTTTGTCCTGTTTTTAGAAGCTAAATGGTTATAGACTCTCTCCTGATCGATACCGGGAGTGCGATCACCTGCGTTGGCGCAAGCGAAAAATATGTCCCCACCAACTCTAGTGTGAACACAGGGGTATCTCGTATGTATGGGTCTGGCGCGGTCGTTGGAGAGAAGTGGGTGGATACGGTCACGCTTGGCTCCGACTTAGTGATTCAACAGCAAACCATCGGTGTTGCTAATTGGACCTTCGGTTTCCATGGTGTTGACGGGCTTGGTCCCACAAACTTGACTATCGCTACCACGACTGACGTGTTCGAGGTTCCAACTGTCATGGATAATCTATACAGGCTAACACAACTAAGATTGGTACCATCCTCTTTGCCACGGGTGAGGCATGTTCCAAACGTTGAATGTTTATTCTTCTGATTCCCGCAGACGCATTCATACGATACTAGTCCCTGACTGGCGCAACCCTGGGCCCTGCCACCGGCCTCCTGACTGTTACCCCTCTCAATATGCCAACTTAAGACACTGTCGTTCAACATTGGCGGGACCTCTTATCCCCTCACTCCGAATGCGCAGATCCCGCGCTCGCTTGACGGTGCGCTGGGCAGGAACCCCAACTCGATATCGCTATTACAGTGTCTTTGATACCACTCGTTCTCGTATTGGATTCGCTGAGATACTGTAAGGCTACACGTATGCAGATACAAATTATTAATCGTTAGGGTACCAAACCGGAAATATGGATGGTGCATGTAACTACATGCATACCGAACTTTGATATCCACGGAATGATGTACGCGTATTTTGACGCCGTGGCCTGTCAATCATTAATCACCAGCCACTTGTGGAGAGCACGGCGTGTGCAATATATGTGGGGCTGCAATCAAGACGATGGAAAAAGTAAATAACCTGGCTTTTCTAGATATTCCATCCATTTTATCATTTGGTCACCCCTTACCTTCAAACGTGTCTTGAACGACTTCAAAGGACTCAGTAATCGGCTTGAACTCGGGGTGATTGTGAAATGAAAAAATACAGACGTCATTCTAGGTACCTAAGAACATAATCCATCCTTGTCAAGAATGCCTCTCCAACGGCCGCCGTGCGTTCAATGTCAACTTCTGCAGCAGTACTGTGCGTATATCCGTGTCTGTCCCTACGAGCTAGAACATCCTCGATC
Source organism: Phylloporus rhodoxanthus (assembly GCA_038091195.1). NCBI lineage: Eukaryota > Fungi > Basidiomycota > Agaricomycetes > Boletales > Boletaceae > Phylloporus > Phylloporus rhodoxanthus. Next base: position 9,545 of record JBBPNZ010000379.1, on the reverse strand, counting down.
CACGGGACATCGAGCGGCAGAAACACAATGCCATGCCGCGGTAAAAGCTCTCGAAGGACCATATTTTGCAGATAAACTAGGCGGATGTCAGCATGAGACAACATATGACTGCTCCACGCACTCGCCTTGTGCGTTGAAGAGTAACGTCCATGGATCTTCAAGGCGAGACGTGTTCGTGGCGTCTGAATCGATCAGCGCTGATAGTTGTAGCAAGAGCATATGCTGCGCGGGAGATTGGTAAATTGGCGAGTATCGTAGAATCCTCGAGTGGACACGCGCATAAAGGAGCGCGGTCCGCGCAACACCCCGGCCCGGTAACCTGCACCAACTACTCGGCCAAATCAATCGTTTCTGTCTGTGCGGATGAACCTCGGCTGTGATCGACTTTAAAAGCTGCAAAACGTCGGGCAGGAAACGCGATACGGTCAGATGCACCGCTGCGTTGAGGATGTCTAGCGATCGTGGAACTCTCTGTTCTATGTCGGCGTTGTCGTGAGTCCCGTGTCCACCTGCGCGCAATTCATCCATGTAATCTGGCGCACGGGACAAGAAGGACCAATTTCCTGTGTAAGTCTCGGCGGGAGCGCTAAGAGGGCCTCGTCCTAGGATGACAATGTTCGCTTTCCGTGCAGCTGCAAACCAGTACGTTTCGCGTAATCGAACACCGGTTATCGGATCGACAAACGGCAAAGTATACTCCCAAGCAGTTTCGTTTCGTTTGGAACAGAGGGTATCGGAGACGACGTAGTTGATGGCCGCGGATTCGGTGTCGATCAGCTCTTGTGCCGTCGGCGGTTTGACATAACGCGGTGGTAGCATATCGGCTTGGAACTGTTGCTCAGGCAAACAGATGTGGTGGTGTGTACAGAATTCGTGGTACGGGCAAGGAAACGGTTTCCCCTCGGCGCGTTCCCTGTGTTGAAGAAAGAGTAGATGAAGGCGGTAAATGTGTTCTCCCCCGATCATGGTGATCCGTTTTCCCGCGAGGGATTCACACATGTCGATATGATGCGCGGTCCCAAGGCGGGGTCCGCTTGCGGATTGTGAACTGGAAAGTTCTTCAGGTGTTATGTCACGAAAAGGTGAAAGATGATGGAAGTTGTCAAGAGACACCTGCAACCGTTCGAGTTTTGTGCCCCAACCTCGATCCATAGCGTTCCGTTTGGTGGTGGTGTAGAGCTCACCCTCGTGGGTCATGAAAAGGGACTGCGTGGCCACGCGCACTGATTCGCAAGCTGTTCGAAGCATGTCCTTGGCGAGTAAATGGGAATGGTCGTCAATGTTCAAGACAAAAGGCCAAGTAGGATAGAAGAAGATGATGCTGGCAAGGAAAAGACCTGGCATGAGACATGTCCTGCGTCTTCCGGTCATCTCAGGAAGGCTGAGGACAGATGGACCACAAACGTCCATAAACAAAGTAGGTTTCGATGAAGACAGTCACCACCACGACCGTACTTGGGAAACGGACTCGAAACTCTCGCCTTATACTACGCCTTTCATCTAGTCCAGCACCGTCGGAGGCTGCTACAGCAACGCCCACGACCGAATCACAGGTTTGCCTCAAAATCAGCAAAAAGTCGCGTTACCCATGTACCCATTCCGGCTGTACCAAATCCTATTCAAAACCATCGAGGTTGGCGGAACACCAGCGGTCTCACACTGGAGAGGTCGGGACGCTAGCCGAATTTCTTCCCTGCTTCCTCATTTTCCTCTTCATAGCGTCCGTTTACCTGTGAAACTTGTGGAAAGTCATATCTGCGAGAGAGCCATTTACAGGCACACAGCAGGACCCACTTGCCCCAATCTGAGAGACCCTATGTGTGCACCGAATCCGCAGAATGTAACAAACGTTTCTGGACATTTCAACATCTCGTCCTCCACGAAAACTCTCACAGAGGAAACAAATCGTACATTGTCAGCGTTTAGAATTTGTGGCCTATTTTTCCAAACTCATGGAATTTTCCCAGTGTCCAGAAGTCGATTGTAACGAGGTGTTCACCAAGCACCATCAGTTGCGTACTCACATCTGTGAGGTACACTCGCCACCAGGAACAAAACCGTATATCTGCTCACATCCTGGATGCACAAAATCGTTTGCGACAAATCAAAGGTTGCAAGGACACCTGAAGACACATGACGGTATAGACTATATACAAGTTGTCTTGAAACGGTTATTGACCATTTTCCCGCCAGACAAGCGATATACCTGCTCGCATCTTCACTGCCTGCCAGGTCGTGATAAGGATCCTGTTTACTTTACCACATGGACGGCATTGCAGGCGCACATGCGGACTGACCATCCTCCGACATGCATTCATCCCAAGTGTCTTGGTCGCACATTCGCATCACATCATAACCTTAGAGCCCATCAAAAACTGCATGAACAACAGGAAGCTGAGGTACATCTTTACAATGCTGACGGGGTCGATGTCACCGATGCCGAGGATTCTCAACCACGGAAACGAAGGCGTGGCGGTGAACTCGGGCGTGACTGGAAGTGTGATATTGCAGGCTGTAGTAAAGACTTTAAATCAGTGCGTTCTGCTATACAGATTCTCGTGATGCACAGGTTTTGATACCTTTTGCAGAAAATAGCGCTGACAACGCATCACAATGTTATCCATCTGGGTCAACGCAACCATGTGTGCACCCACATACACTGCAACAGCGCTTTCAGATACAGACATCTTCTCGAACGCCATCTAGTCAAATTGCACTCATCAGAAACTGTCCACGCAGAGACAACTTCAGAAGAGGAGGCAGCCGCTACGGACGAGGACGACGCTATGAATATCGAAGCGATTACTGGTAAAGCATATGCCACTCGCTTACAAAACGCAACGTCTATACGTTGCCCATATCCGCACGTTGACACACTGGCGACGTCTGGTACGATTCTAGATGCCTCTGGACCATCATCTAGCAAGACATGCGAACACATCTTGACCCGTGCCTACGACCTTCGTCGCCACCTCAGGTCGGAACACGGGGTAGATACCGAAAAGGAGAAAGTGGACGCCTGGGTCAAGGCGCACAGGCACGCCTCGCATATTAGTCCCGCTATCTAGATCACCTGTGCTCCTTCCCACACGTTGGAAAAACCCTGTAAGTTGGCTCTGCCGCTGGGCAGTGTGCTAGCCTGGCCTGTGTAGATGTGTGGTATTGTTTGGTTGCCATCGATATACAGCAAGTGAACTAATAATCCAAGTCCTGCATCTCGTTTCTTCATCCTTGACAACCACAATCATGCAGAGACACAGCTTCAACGCCCTCAACTCGACCTTCATCGTCGACCACGAGTACGAGTTCGTGAAGGAGCTCGGCCAGGGTGCCTATGGCTGCGTCGTTGCTGCCAGACACAGGAGATCAGGTGAAGGATGTGCGATCAAGAAAATCACCAACATCAACACTAAGGCAAGCTCTTTCATAGTCTGCGTGCACGCATCTTCATCTGTGCTTTTATCTCTGTAGCGTATCTTGACGAAACGATGCCTTCGTGAGATTAGGTATGTATCTTGGCATATACAGTTGGTGGTGCTCATATCGTGCTTGGAGGCTGCTACACCACTTTAGAGGACACAAGAATGTGAGTCATACACCGCCCTTGGTGCAATCGCTCGCTGATACCAGGCGAACAGATAACTTGCCTGTATGACATGGACATTGTCTTTCAGCCCAATGGCAACTTTGACGAGGTCTATCTCTATGTAAGTGATAGGTTGGCTTTTACAGTCTCCGATGACAAACACTGTCTATCCATGTTGCAGGAAGAACTCATGGAGGCAGATCTCCATGCGATCGTGAGGATCGCCCCCCGTTGCTCTCCGCCTACTTGCTTATGCATGCTTGCCAGATCCGTTCAGGTCAACCCCTCACGGACGCTCACTTCCAGTCGTTCTTATACCAGACATTGTGCGGCTTAAAGTATATCCACTCTGCTAATGTTCTCCACCGGGATCTCAAGCCTGGAAACCTACTCGTGAATGCCGATTGTGAGCTCAAGATCTGTGATTTCGGTCTTGCGCGCGGGTACACACCTGGTGGTGGCACATCCAAGTCTGCCGGAAACCAGGGATTTATGACGGAATACGTCGCAACGCGATGGTACCGCGCGCCGGAGATCATGTTGAGCTTCGCCAACTACGTACGTGTTTGTCACCCCATATTATTTCTGCGCTACTGATCCCGGTACAGACCACAGCAATTGACGTCTGGTCTGTGGGGTGTATTCTCGCAGAACTCTTGGGTGGAAAACCCATCTATAAAGGCAGAGAGTACGTTTTTGACCCTCCATGCGTAAAGTGCTAATCTCATTTCCTCCAGTTATGTCGATCAGCTGAACCAGATCTTACACTATCTCGGTACGCCATCAGAAGATACACTTCGCAGGGTTGGCTCGCCCCGGGTTAGTCTCATCGCAGCCAGGTTACATGCATCCTAACCCGCAGCCCTGGATCCAGGCCCAGGACTATATCCGATCGTTACCCATCAAACCACGAGTACCATTCGCAACCCTATACCCTCATGCTAACCCTCCTGCCATCGATCTTCTCTCCCAGATGCTTTGCTTCGATCCTGCCAAGCGGATCAGCTGCGAGCAGGCACTGAATCATCCATATCTACAAGTATGGCATGATCCTGCCGATGAACCTGTTTGTGAGGCGGTATGTCTTTTGTCCCTTTTGCCTGCGCTGATGCTGATCTCACGTGATGACAGAAATTTGACTTTTCGTTTGAAGAGGAAGACTCGATCGAAGGCATGAAAAAGTTGATTGTAGAAGAAGTGAGCTCGTTCAGAAAGGAGGTGCGAGCACAGGCCAGAGCGGCGGGACAGATACGCCAACAGGACAGGTGAGCGTGCCCATCGCCAGGCCTTTTTTGCTCGTCCGATCCCAAGCTTGTACTCATGTCGTACGTCATTCAAGTCTGCCGATCCCGTCCCGGGATGAGATACTTAGCTCACCCGTGCACGAGTACGGAGATATTTCGGGAGCGACGTCTGGTTATACGGTACCCGCACACAGACCGGTGACACCCATCATGGATGACCCGAGCGACGAGCTTGATCGAGAGCTCGCAAGGGCACAAGCTCATGCTGGGAAGCGCTGAGTCATGAAGGAGAAGGTGCGGATATTTTGTCGAATAGAGTTCCCTGGACTGGATTGGTGAATGAGATAAAAATTGTGATATACCTTGGATAATCGTAGATCGGGTGATGGCTTGACCCTGCCGTCTTCGTTTCTTTACTTTTGTTGGTCGTGGACCTGGGAGAGCACGCGCCAAAACGCCTATATGATCAAGTATTACGATAAAATCAGCATGTATATCATGCTACAACAATACAATGATGAAGCATCCTTCGTCATTGAGAGAAAGTACGAGAACGGATACAGCTACAGAGGGAAGAGGATAAGAAAGTAAAAGGATTACAATGATGCACGCAGCACAACCGGAGAGTCAAAAGGTCTTTATGACATGATACGTTCCACATCTACGAGAGATACTTTCATCCCCTCAACGATGCAGTCAATCAGGGGTTGGTAGTTCCCTTCCCAGGCCTGCCTCCGGTCGTGTCAAGAGAATCCCCAACCTCAAAGTGATTCACTACCCACCGTGTTCATACTCTCGTAATACGCGCGGCGCAATACGGGCAAGATACACACCGGCGGGTATCCGTGGCGTAAGAGAGGAATGGATGACAATAGCCTCGCCATTCGTCCATTGCCATCCTAGTGCAGTGGCGATGAGCTACAAGACGATAGTGTTGGGACCGAAAAAAAGATACTCACGTCAAATGGGTGACAACGCGTAAAGGTGATGTGAATCCACGCGGCAGTGGCAAATGGATTACGCCATCGCGCAATGTATTGCTGGATGAAGAATCGTCGATAAGACCATCCTGCAAACAGAGAAGACACGATCACATACCCTTCCCATCTTGCAAATGTAATCCAACTGCTGATCCACTAGTTCGGCGGGACAAAAGGCAAGATTATATTGTTGGCTCCGTACCACGGCCGACTTTTGGGTGGTATGTCGCGTTACGCCTGCGTTGACGTAGTGCACTGCGCCAGCGCACTCCCCACCTTCGGGGATCTGGATCTTGGAGGAACGCATGAGCTTACTGTGGATCAGCTTGATATTATCAGTTGTCAGCTCTTCGACGCGATCGACAAGCTGAAGGACCGATCCATATGCCTAAAGAACAATGGAGGAAACATGGGTAGCGCATCAGGCGACAGTTATCTACAACGAATGGACACCCACCTCATCCAGATCAAGCAAGGTATGTACGACTGTTTCTGGATTCTTCACCTCGCTTCCGCGTGCACACTGAACGAAAGAAGGGATGAAACCATACCGCGTTAATCCCTCGATGGACTACGAGTCGAGTCACTCATGTTTGCCAAGAAACAACGAACTGGAGTGCTGACGTACTTCGGGAACAAGCTCACAATCCTGATCAAGATGGATGGCTTGTATCCAACTATAGTTGAGCAACTGTCTTTGGTATCTGAACGTCCGCCACGTATTGAGAATGTCGGGGGCGCATGTGGGGAGCATTGGCCACGAGAATGGATTGGCAAACGAACGAGCTGGTTTCCAGTTTTGGAAAAATCGCAGGTTATCGCTCTTGAGTGCTAGGGGAACACGTGTCAAGAAGAATGCAGAAGACCGATATGCGGAATGATGGTAGAAAGGCTCACCCTGCATTTCTGCATCCCCCTGAGCCATGCTTCGCAATTTGGATACAAACTCCGCAAATGATGCACTATGTTGACCAACATTGATCGAGTGAAGCACCTATTGACATCGATCACGGTGGCCCAAACGACAAGTCACTTATCACATTACATCACAGACCACGACACCACGCACCTCATCGTACAGTTCCAATGCAGTACTGAGTGATCCTCCAACAGCACGCACGTCTGCGACTCTGACCTGAAAGAATGGGACTGGGAATTTTGGGAGGTAGTAGTCCTCCCAGGCAAGCGCAAGCTCGCGGACACATCGCTCAACATCCGATGGGTGTGATGCGTTGTGTAGACGAGTAGTGATATCGCAGAGAGCCTGGGTATCTTCCTGCGGTATGATGTCAGGAAGAACCTGTCTCGCGAATAGCGGGTAGGAGGCAATGCGATGGACAGATGGTAGATGGCCACGGCGATGGATAATCGAGGTCAATGTCAAGACAGGGAGAAGACATCGGACTACTTACCACTAGTTCGCGTACAGATGTGTAATTCCAGCCTGCGATATGCAGTGGCGCGAGTTGGGAACAGTGGAAGGGTACGTGGAAATCCGAGTCCACGTCCATAATTGCTCAGGAGCGACGAGTATGTCGGCCTTGGGATACTTCTACAAGCGCCGACGATAAAGAGTTGAAAGGAAAGCGGCACCAGACCAAAAACAAGACAGTGGAGGATAGAAGACTTGTTTGGGATATGTCGCCACTAGAACGGGAAAAAACCGGATTAGAGTCCCCACGCACCCTCAGTACTTAAGGCTTGTTGAGTAGACGCTTCTTAGGATCATAAGCGCGCACTCTGTTTACGCCATAAAAGGATTATTATTTGGTGATATTTCTGACCTTATCTGATTATCTGATAGGGATTATCATTCCCCTAAATTTTCCTGATCAGCATATATAAGCAGCCATCACTGGACCATACCACTAATGACTCAGCAGGAACCTTGTTTGTCTTCACATATCTTACAGTACCACTTTTTTGTCCTTCTGCTGACCCACTTAAGTGTTTTAAAAACAAGTATTACTTGTAATCTACATACACATGAAGTGGAATACAGTTTCCTCTTTTTATTTGCAGTGATTGCAAAGCAGTGATGGAGCTTTTGAGATGCCCCTCCTCGTCCTGGTGCGTCTCGTTTTCGGTTGGATAACCAGGCGCTCATGCGAGCGCTGTTCGGCCCAGTGCCGATGGATGTGGCGCACCACTGGCGGGTGCTGACGTCGTAGTACGACGGGCTGCTGGCGTATGCGCGCTCCATGGGCGGCTGGCTGCCAACTGAGGCTGAGCTCAGGCTCTTTTTGAACACGTACGATGTCGGGCATGTGGGCGGTGCCAACGTTGGGTTCAGGCACTGGCACCCCATCCCGTAAGTCGTCGCTCTGCTCGTGTCCACGTCCGCATGCTCATTCTTCCCAGGGCGACGATAGGACTCGAGGAACACAATGGAAAAGGCACCAACGGCGATATCTGGGAATGGACCTCGACCCAGCTGTCTGCGCACCCGGGCATGTTCCCGACTGTGCACTTTCCGGGGTACACGACCGACTTTTGTGACGGGCGACACCAGGTCGTGCTTGGCGCGTCGTATGCGACGGTGCCCCGCCTCGCTGGGCGGTCGACGGTGAGGAATTTCTATCAGCTGGGTTAGTCGTATGCGTGGATCGGCGCGCGGGTGGTGTATCATGTGTGATGCATGGTGAGGGGGTGGCTGGATCTTCTTGCTCTTGCTGCGCGATAGGTGTCGAGTCAATCAAAATGACGGTTGTTCGTGTTTCCCTGCTAATACCAATAAACTTGAAGCTGACAATTCCGAGGTAACTTGAAAGCATCCGTTACATGATTAGGACTCCAAGTCTAGGCCAATTCTAGACATCAAGAGACTCTGGTATGATCAAAAGAAACGTGAATGATGTATTCAGCGTCCATCGCGCGTCAGCCAAATCTACAATGTACATTCAAATAATAAGCAGTGTCATCTATCCTCCTCTTCTCGATCACCAAGGTCTATTGCGAGCCAAGCACATGAATGGAGAGAAAGAAAAGAACAGATATTAGGAACAGCTAGTAGAAACAAGTGGACAGAACAGTGTATCTGGAGGGTTTGAACTTGGCAGCGTCCGTCGTTAGGTGCAAGAGTAAACTGATAATACCTAGTCTGAATTATCTTGCTGGTAAGTATCTTCTAGACAATAGGATTTAAATGATTCTCCTGAAGGCAGGCCTTTCTAATCGTGTGATGAAATCCATGAACGGCGGCCTGCACCATGCCCGCGTTTAACATAGATCTCGCGCGGCAGGCGGCATGGAAATAATAGACGGCGATAGTGACGACGCTGGAAACCAGCCTCAGTACACTTGCGACGAATGCCTGTTGCCACCGCCGTCAAAAAGAGGCATCTGCAACATCTGCTTCATAAACGTCCCTAGCCGTGGCACCTCGGGCGGTTTCCGCCCATACACGATCACATACGCCGGTCGCACCGCGTCATTGTCGTACACGACTGTCTCTGAAAATCGCAAGGCTTAGTCCGCCAGCGGAGAACAAGAAATGAATTGACTGACCTGGCCCGACGATATCCGAGTCTGGCCCAGGTTCCGCCTCGACCTAGTCCGGCACAAGTTCAAAATACGGAAAGAATCGAGTCCTGTGGGCCTACCGAATTATATTTAGGCGAAAGCGGCGCAATCTCGGGTGCGTTTCGGTGCAACTTGAGTGAGTTCCCTATCACAACCCGGTTGAGCAGCATGACGCGCATAGAAGCACTGTGAGTGAGGTTGGAGACGTATTCA